>CAXIWW010000191.1:0-26977 GCA_964036315.1 Acanthosepion esculentum | reverse complement strand
AATTTGATACCCATTTTGAAAATATTTCTTTTACTGGAAAAAAGTTATAAAAAAGTGAATTATGACTGAGTACCCAGTTTAGGTCCGCATGAAAATTTCCGCAAATGAGCTAAAACTAGTCACCATACCGTTGAATTTTGCCTCGACTCTATTCAAGTTGTCGAACAAACTTTTGTAATTATGGATAAGGCAAGAAATTCTCGACAATTTGACACCAATATTTTGTGGATTCTATAAAAAGGAAAAATTACAAATGCAGTCTTATTGTGCAAACTGGAATTCGGACGCTGTAAATTGTCAGACGACATACCGCGCACATAGTGAAAGCTGTACTTTTTACTATCTGACCAAATGAAACATCCCTGTAAACATAGATTAATCAAATAATTGCACACAATTTATACCCATTTTGAAAATATTTCTTTTACTGGAAAAAAGTTATAAACAAGTGAAATATCACTGATTTCCCAGTTTAGGGCCGCATGACAATTTCCGCAAATGAGCTAACACAAGTCCCCATACCGTTGAATTTCGACTCGACTCTAATCAAGGTGTCGAAAAAACTTTTGTAATTATGGATAAGGCAAGAAATTCCCGACAATTTGACACCAATATATTGTGGATTCGATAAAAAGGCAAAATTACAAATGCATTCTTATTGTGCACACTGGAATTCGGACGATGTAAATTGTCAGACGACATACCACGCACACGTTGAAAGCTGTACTTTTTACTATCTGAGCAAAAGAAAAATCCCTGTATACATAGACATATCAAATAATTGCACACAATTTGATACCCATTTTGAAAATATTTCTTTTACTGGAAAAAAGTTATAAAATTGAATTATGACTGATTACCCAGTTTAGGTCCGCATGAAAATTTCCACAAATGAGCTAACACAAGTCCCCATACCGTTGAATTTCGAATCGACTCTATTCAAGGTGTCGAAAAAACTTTCGTAATTATGTATCAGGTAAGGAATTCCCGACAATTGGACACCAATATATTGTGGATTCGTTAAAAAGGAAAAATTACAAATGCAGTCTTATTGTGCACACTGGAATTCGGACGCTGTAAATTGTCAGACGACATACCGTGCACATGGTGAAAGCTGTACTTTTTACTATCTGAGCAAATGAAAAATCCCTGTAAACACAGACAAATCAAATAATTTCACACAATTTGATACCCATTTTGAAAATATTTCTTTTACTGGAAAAAAGTTATAAACAAGTGAAATATCACTGATTTCCCAGTTTAGGGCCGCATGACAATTTCCGCAAATGAGCTAACACAAGTCCCCATACCGTTGAATTTCGACTCGACTCTAATCAAGGTGTCGAAAAAACTTTTGTAATTAGGGATAAGGCAAGAAATTTCCGACAATTGGACAGCAATATTTTGTGGATTCTATAAAAAGGAAAAATTACAAATGCATTCTTATTGTTCATACTGGAATTCGGACGCTGTATATTGTCAGACGACATACCGCGCACATGGTGAAAGCTGTACATTTTACTATCTGAGCAAAAGAAAAATCCCTGTATATATAGACAAATCAAATAATTGCACACAATTTGATACCCATTTTGAAAATATTTCTTTTACTGGAAAAAAGTTATAAAAAAGTGAATTATGACTGAGTACCCAGTTTAGGTCCGCATGAAAATTTCCGCAAATGAGCTAAAACTAGTCACCATACCGTTTAATTTTGCCTCGACTCTATTCAAGTTGTCGAACAAACTTTTGTAATTATGGATAAGGCAAGAAATTCTCGACAATTTGACACCAATATTTTGTGGATTCTATAAAAAGGAAAAATTACAAATGCAGTCTTATTGTGCACACTGGAATTCGGACGCTGTAAATTGTCAGACGACATGCCGCGCACATAGTGAAAGCTGTACTTTTTACTATCTGACCAAATGAAACATCCCTGTAAACATAGATTAATCAAATAATTGCACACAATTTGATACCCATTTTGAAAATATTTCTTTTACTGGAAAAAAGTTATAAACAAGTGAAATATCACTGATTTCCCAGTTTAGGGCCGCATGACAATTTCCGCAAATGAGCTAACACAAGTCCCCATACCGTTGAATTTCGACTCGACTCTAATCAAGGTGTCGAAAAAACTTTTGTAATTATGGATAAGGCAAGAAATTCCCGACAATTTGACACCAATATATTGTGGATTCGATGAAAAGGCAAAATTACAAATGCATTCTTATTGTGCACACTGGAATTCGGACGATGTAAATTGTCAGACGACATACCACGCACACGTTGAAAGCTGTACTTTTTACTATCTGAGCAAAAGAAAAATCCCTGTATACATAGACATATCAAATAATTGCACACAATTTGATACCCATTTTGAAAATATTTCTTTTACTGGAAAAAAGTTATAAAATTGAATTATGACTGATTACCCAGTTTAGGTCCGCATGAAAATTTCCACAAATGAGCTAACACAAGTCCCCATACCGTTGAATTTCGAATCGACTCTATTCAAGGTGTCGAAAAAACTTTTGTAATTAGGGATAAGGCAAGAAATTTCCGACAATTTGACACCAATATATTGTGGATTCTATAAAAAGGCAAAATTACAAATGCCGTCTTATTGTGCACACTGGAATTCGGACGCTGTAAATTGTCAGACGACATACCACGCACATGGTGAAAGCTGTACTGTTTACTATCTGAGCAAAAGAAAAATCCCTGTATACATAGACAAATCAAATAATTGCACACAATTTGATACCCATTTTGAAAATATTTCTGTTACTGGAAAAAAGTTATAAAATTGAATTATGACTGATTACCCAGTTTAGGTCCGCATGAAAATTTCCGCAAATGAGCTAACACTAGTTCCCATACCGTTGAATTTTGCCTCGACTCTATTCAAGGTCTCGAAAAAAATTTTGTAATTATAGATAAGGCAAGAAATTCCCAACAATTGGCCAGCAATATTTTGTGGCTTCTATAAAAAGGAAAAATTACAAATGCATTCTTATTGTGCACACTGGAATTCGGACGCTGTATATTGTCAGACGACATACCGCGCACATCGTGAAAGCTGTACTTTTTACTATCTGAGCAAAAGAAAAATACCTGTATACATAGACAAATCAAATAATTGCAAACAATTTTATAGCCATTTTGAAAATATTTCTTTCACTGGAAAAAAGTTATAAAAACGTGAATTATGACTGATTACCCAGTTTAGGTCCGCATGACAATTTCCGCAAATGAGCTAACACAAGTCCCCATACCGTTAAATTTCGCCTCGACTCTATTCAACGTATCAAAAAAACATTTGTAATTATGGATAAGGCAAGAAATTCACGACAATTTGACAGCAATATTTTGAGGATTCTCTAAAAAGGAAAAAGTAGAAATGCATTCTTATTGTGCACACTGGAATTCGGACGCTGTAAATTGTCAAATGACATACCGCGCACATGGTGAAAGCTGTACTTTTTACTATCTGAGCAAATGAAAAATCCCTGTATACATAGACAAATCAAATAATTGCACACAATTTGATACCCATTTTGAAAATGTTTCTTTTACTGGAAAAAAGTTATAAAAAAGTGAATTATGACTGAATACCCAGTTTAGGTCTGCATAAAAATTTCCGCAAATGAGCAAACACTAGTCCCCATTCCTTTGAATTTTGCCTCGACTCTATTCAAGGTGTCGAAGAAACTTTTGTAATTATGGATAAGGCAAGAAATTCACGACAGTTTGACACCAATATTTTGTGGATTCTATAAAAAGGAAAAAGAAGAAATGCAGTCTTATTGTGCACACTGGAATTCGGACGCTGTAAATTGTCAGACGTCATGCCGCGCACATGGTGAAAGCTGTACTTTTTACTATCTGAGCAAATGAAAAATCCCTGTAAATATAGACATATCAAATAATTGCACACAATTTGATACCCATTTTGAAAATATTTCTTTTACTGGAAAAAAGTTATAAACAAGTAAAATATGACTGATTTCCCAGTTTAGGGCCGCATGACAATTTCCGCAAATGAGCTAACACAAGTCCCCATACCGTTGAATTTCGAATCGACTCTATTCAAGGTGACGAAAAAACTTTCGTAATTATGGATAAGGTAAGGAATTCCCGACAATTGGACACCAATATATTGTGGATTCGATAAAAAGGAAAAATTACAAATGCAGTCTTATTGTGCACACTGGAATTCGGACGCTGTAAATTGTCAAACGACATACCGCGCACATGGTGAAAGCTGTACTTTTTACTATCTGAGCAAATGAAAAATCCCTGTAAACATATACAAATCAAATAATTGCACACAATTTGATACCCATTTTGAAAATATTTCTTTTACTGGAAAAAAGTTATAAACATGTGAAATAACACTGATTTCCCAGTTTAGGGCCGCATGACAATTTCCGCAAATGAGCTAACACAAGTCCCCATACCGTTGAATTTCGACTCGACTCTAATCAAGGTGTCGAAAAAACTTTTGTAATTATGGATAAGGCAAGAAATTCCCGACAATTGGACCGCAATATTTTGTGGATTCTATAAAAAGGAAAAATTACAAATGCATTCTTATTGTGCACACTGGAATTCGGACGCTGTATATTGTCAGACGACATAACGCGCACATGGTGAAAGCTGTACTTTTTACTATCTGAGCAAAAGAAAAATCCCTGTATACATAGACAAATCAAATAATTGCAAAAATTTTGATACCCATTTTGAAAATATTTCTTTTACTGGAAAAAAGTTATAAAAATGTGAATTATGACTGATTACCCAGGTTAGGTCCGCATGAAAATTTCCGCAAATGAGCTAACACTAGTCCCCATACCGTTGTATTTTGCCTCGACTCTATTCAAGGTGTCGAAAAAACTTTTGTAATTATGGATAAGGCAAGAAATTCTCGACAATTTGACACCAATATTTTGTGGATTCAATAAAAAGGAAAAATTACAAATGCAGTCTTATTGTGCACACTGGAATTCTGACGCTGTAAATTGTCAGACGACATACCGCGCACATAGTGAAAGCTGTACTTTTTACTATCTGACCAAATGAAACATCCCAGTAAACATAGATAAATCAAATAATTTCACACAATTTGATACCCATTTTGAAAATATTTCTTTTACTGGAAAAAAGTTATAAACAAGTGAAATATCACTGATTTCCCAGTTTAGGGCCGCATCACAATTTCCGCAAATGAGCTAACGCTAGTCCCCATACCGTTAAATTTCGCCTAAACTCTATTCAGCGTGTCGAAAATCTTTTGTAATTATGGATAAGGCAAGAAAATCCCGACAATTTGACACCAATATTTTGTGGATTCTCTAAAAAGGAAAAAGTAGAAATGCATTCTTATTGTGCACACTGGAATTCGGACGCTGTAAATTGTCAAACGACATACCGCGCACATGGTGAAAGCTGTACTTTTTACTCTCTGAGCAAATGAAAAATCCCAGTAAACATATACAAATCAAATAATTGCACACAATTTGATACCCATTTTGAAAATATTTCTTTTACTGGAAAAAAGTTATAAACAAGTGAAATATGACTGATTTCCCAGTTTAGGGCCGCATGACAATTTTCACAAATGAGCTAATACAAGTCCCCATACCGTTGAATTTCGAATCGACTCTAATCAAGCTGTCGAAAAAACTTTTGTAATTATGGATAAGGCAAGAAATTCCCGACAATTGGACCGCAATATTTTGTGCATTCTATAAAAAGGAAAAATTACAAATGCATTCTTATTGTGCACACCGGAATTCGGACGCTGTATATTGTCAGACGACATACCGCGCACATGGTGAAAGCTGTACATTTTACTATCTGAGAAAAAGAAAAATCCCTGTATACATAGACAAATCAAATAATTGCACACAATTTGATACCCATTTTGAAAATGTTTCTTTTACTGGAAAAAAGTTATAAAAAAGTGAATTATGACTGATTACCCAGTTTAGGTCCGCATGAATATTTCCGCAAATGAGCTAACACTAGTCCCCATTCCTTTGAATTTTGCCTCGACTCTATTCAAGGTGTCGAACAAACTTTTGTAATTATGGATAAGGCAAGGAATTCACGACAGTTTGACACCAATATTTTGTGGATTCTCTAAAAAGGAAAAAGTAGAAATGCAGTCATATTGTGCACACTGGAATTCGGACGCTGTAAATTGTCAGACGTCATGCCGCGCACATGGTGAAAGCTGTACTTTTTACTATCTGAGCAAATGAAAAATCCCTGTAAACATAGACATATCAAATAATTGCACACAATTTGATACCCATTTTGAAAATATTTCTTTTACTGGAAAAAAGTTATAAACAAGTGAAATATGACTGATTTCCCAGTTTAGGGCCGCATGACAATTTCCACAAATGAGCTAACACAAGTCCCCATACCGTTGAATTTCGAATCGACTCTATTCAAGGTGTCGAAAAAACTTTCGTAATTATGGATAAGGTAAGGAATTCCCGACAATTTGACACCAATATATTGTGGATTCGATAAAAAGGAAAAATTACAAATGCAGTCTTATTGTGCACACTGGAATTCGGACGCTGTAAATTGTCAGACGACATACCGCGCACATGGTGTAAGCTGTACTTTTTACTATCTGAGCGAAAGAAAAAATCCTGTATACATAGACGAATCAAATCATTTCACACAATTTGATACCCATTTTGAAAATATTTCTTTTACTGGAAAAAAGTTATAAAAAAGTGAATTATGACTGATTACCCAGTTTAGATCCGCATGAAAATTTCCTCAAATGAGCTAACAATAGTCCCCATACCGTTGAATTTTGCCTCGACTCTATTCAAGGTGTCGAACAAACTTTTGTAATTATGGATAAGGCAAGAAATTTTCGACAATTGGACACCAATATTTTGTGGATTCTCTAAATCGGAAAAAGTAGAAATGCATTCTTATTGTGCACACTGGAATTCGGACACTGTATATTGTCAGACGACATACCGCGCACATGTTGAAAGCTGTCGTTTTTACTATCTGAGCAAAAGAAAAATCCCTGTATACATAGACAAATCAAATAATTGCACACAATTTGATACCCATTTTGAAAATATTTCTTTTACTGGATAAAAGTTATATAAAAGTGAATTATGACTGATTACCCAGTTTAGTTCCGCATGAAAATTTCCGCAAATGAGCTGACACTACTCTCCATACCGTTGAATTTTGCCTCGACTCTATTCAAGGTGTCGAACAAACTTTTGCAATTATGGATAAGGCAAGGAATTCCCGACAATTTGACACCAATATATTGTGGATTCGATAAAAAGGAAAAATTACAAATGCATTCTTATTGTTCACACTGGATTTCGGACGCTGTATATTGTCAGACGACATACCGCGAAAATGGTCAAAGCTGTACTTTTTACTATCTGAGCAAAAGAAAAATCCCTGTATACATAGACATCTCAAATAATTGCACACAATTTGATACCCATATTGAAAATATTTCTTTTACTGGAAAAAAGTTATAAAAACGTGAATTATGACTGATTACCCAGTTTAGGACCGCATGAAAATTTCCGCAAATGAGCTAACACTAGACCCCATACCGTTGAATTTTGCCTCGACTCTATTCAAGGTGTCGAACAAACTTTTGTAATTATGGATAAGGGAAGAAATTCACGACAATTTAACACCAATATTTTGTGGATTCTATAAAAAGGAAAAATTACAAATGCAGTCTTATTGCTCACACTGGAATTCGGACGCTGTAAATTGTCAGACGACATTCCGCGCACATAGTGAAAGCTGTACTTTTTAATATCTGACCAAATGAAACATCCCTGCAAACATAGATAAATCAAATAATTTCACACAATTTGATACCCATTGTGAAAATATTTCTTTTACTGGAAAAAAGTTATAAGAAAGTGAATTATGACCGATTACCCAGTTTAGGGCCGCAAGACAATTTCCGCAAATGAGCTAACTCTAGTCCCCATACCTTTGAATTTTGCCTCGACTCTAATCAACGTGTCGAAAAAACTTTTGTAATTATGAATAAGGCAAGAAATTCACGACAATTGGACCGCAATATTTTGTGGATTCGATAAAAAGGAAAAATTACAAATGCATTCTTATTGTGCACACTGGAATTCGGACGCTGTATATTGTCAGACGACATACCGCGCACATGGTGTAAGCTGTACTTTTTACTATCTGAGCGAAAGAAAAAATCCTGTATACATAGACGAATCAAATCATTTCACACAATTTGATACCCATTTTGAAAATATTTCTTTTACTGGAAAAAAGTTATAAAAAAGTGAATTATGACTGATTACCCAGTTTAGATCCGCATGAAAATTTCCTCAAATGAGCTAACAATAGTCCCCATACCGTTGAATTTTGCCTCGACTCTATTCAAGGTGTCGAACAAACTTTTGTAATTATGGATAAGGCAAGAAATTTTCGACAATTGGACACCAATATTTTGTGGATTCTCTAAATCGGAAAAAGTAGAAATGCATTCTTATTGTGCACACTGGAATTCGGACACTGTATATTGTCAGACGACATACCGCGCACATGTTGAAAGCTGTCGTTTTTACTATCTGAGCAAAAGAAAAATCCCTGTATACATAGACAAATCAAATAATTGCACACAATTTGATACCCATTTTGAAAATATTTCTTTTACTGGATAAAAGTTATATAAAAGTGAATTATGACTGATTACCCAGTTTAGTTCCGCATGAAAATTTCCGCAAATGAGCTGACACTACTCTCCATACCGTTGAATTTTGCCTCGACTCTATTCAAGGTGTCGAACAAACTTTTGCAATTATGGATAAGGCAAGGAATTCCCGACAATTTGACACCAATATATTGTGGATTCGATAAAAAGGAAAAATTACAAATGCATTCTTATTGTTCACACTGGATTTCGGACGCTGTATATTGTCAGACGACATACCGCGAAAATGGTCAAAGCTGTACTTTTTACTATCTGAGCAAAAGAAAAATCCCTGTATACATAGACAAATCAAATAATTGCACACAATTTGATACCCATATTGAAAATATTTCTTTTACTGGAAAAAAGTTATAAAAACGTGAATTATGACTGATTACCCAGTTTAGGACCGCATGAAAATTTCCGCAAATGAGCTAACACTAGACCACATACCGTTGAATTTTGCCTCGACTCTATTCAAGGTGTCGAACAAACTTTTGTAATTATGGATAAGGCAAGAAATTCCCGACAATTTAACACCAATATTTTGTGGATTCTATAAAAAGGAAAAATTACAAATGCAGTCTTATTGCTCACACTGGAATTCGGACGCTGTAAATTGTCAGACGACATTCCGCGCACATAGTGAAAGCTGTACTTTTTAATATCTGACCAAATGAAACATCCCTGCAAACATAGATAAATCAAATAATTTCACACAATTTGATACCCATTGTGAAAACATTTCTTTTACTGGAAAAAAGTTATAAGAAAGTGAATTATGACCGATTACCCAGTTTAGGGCCGCAAGACAATTTCCGCAAATGAGCTAACTCTAGTCCCCATACCTTTGAATTTTGCCTCGACTCTAATCAACGTGTCGAAAAAAATTTTGTAATTATGAATAAGGCAAGAAATTCACGACAATTGGACCGCAATATTTTGTGGATTCGATAAAAAGGAAAAATTACAAATGCATTCTTATTGTGCACACTGGAATTCGGACGCTGTATATTGTCAGACGACATACCGCGCACATGGTGAAAGCTGTACATTTTACCATATGAGCAAAAGAAATATCCCTTTATACATAGACAAATAAATAATAGCACACAATTTGATACCCATTTTGAAAATATTTCTTTTACTGGAAAAAAGTTATAAAAAAGTGAATTATGACTGATTACCCAGTTTAGGTCCGCATGACAATTTCCGCAAATAAGCTAACACTAGTCCCCATACCCTTGAATTTTGCCTCGACTATATTCAAGGTGTCGAACAAACATTTGTAATTATGGATAAGGCAAGAAATTCTCGACAATTGGACCGCAATATTTTGTGGATTCTATAAAAAGGAAAAAGTAGAAATGCAGTTTTATTGTGCACACTGTAATTCGGTCGCTGTAAATTGTCAGATGTCATGCCGCGCACATGGTGAAAGCTGTACTTTTTACTATCTGAGCAAAAGAAAAATCCTTGTATACATAGACAAATCAAATAATTGCACACAATTTGATACCCATTTTGAAAATATTTCATTTACTGGAAAAAAGTTATAAAAAAGTGAATTATGACTGATTACCCAGTTTAGGTCCGCATGAAAATTTCCGCAAATGAGCTAACCCTAGTCCCCATACAGTTGAATTTTGCCTCGACTCTATTCAAGGTGTCGAAAAACTTCTGTAATTATTGATAAGGTAAGTAATTCCCGACACTTGGACACCAATATATTGTGGATTCGATAAAAAAGAAAAATTACAAATGCAGTCTTATTGTGCACACTGAATTCGGACGCTGTATATTGTCAGACGACATACCGCGCATATCGTGAAAGCTGTACTTTTTACTATCTGAGCAAATGAAAAATCCCTGTAAACATATACAAATCAAATAATTGCACACAATTCGATACCCATTTTGAAAATATTTCTTTTACTGGAAAAAAGTTATAAACATGTGAAATATCACTGATTTCCCAGTTTAGGGCCGCATGACAATTTCCGCAAATGAGCTAACACAAGTCCCCATACCGTTGTATTGTGACTCGACTCTAATCAAGGTGTCGAAAAAACTTTTGTAATTATGCATAAGGCAAGAAATTCCCGACAATTGGACCGCAATATTTTGTGGGTTCTATAAAAAGGAAAAATTACAAATGCATTCTTATTGTGCACACTGGAATTCGGACGCTGTATATTGTCAGACGTCATGCCGCGGACATGGTGAAAGCTGTACTTTTTACTATCTGAGCAAATGAAAAATCCCTGTAAATATAGACAAATCAAATAATTTCACACAATTTGATACCCATTTTGAAAACATTTCTTTTACTGGAAAAAAGTTATAAACAAGTGAAATATCACTGATTTCGCACTTTTGGGCCGCATGACAATTTCTGCAAATGAGCTAACACAAGTCCCCATACCGTTGAATTTCGACTCGACTATAATCTAGGTGTCGAAAAAACTTTTGTAATTATGGATAAGGCAAGAAATTCCCGACAATTTGACAGCAATATTTTGTGGATTCTATAAAAAGGAAAAAGTAGAAATGCAGTCTTATTGTGCACACTGGAATTCGGTCGCTGTAAATTGTCAGACGTCATGCCGCGCACATGGTGAAAGCTGTACTTTTTACTATCTGAGCAAATGAAAAATCCCTGTAAACATATACAAATCAAATAATTGAACACAATTGGATAACCATTTTAAAAATATTTCTTTTACTGGAAAAAAGTTATAAAAAAGTGAATTATGACTGATTACCCAATTTAGTTCCGCATGAAAATTTCCGCAAATGAGCTAACAATAGACCCTATACCGTTGAATTTTGCCTCGACTCTATTCAAGGTGTCGAACAAACTTTTGTAATTATGGATAAGGCAAGAAATTCCCGACAGTTGTACACCTATATATTGTGGATTCGATAAAAAGGAAAAATTACAAATGTAGTCATATTGTGCACACTGGAATTCGGACGCTGTAAATTGTCAGACGACATAACGCGCACATGTTGAAAGCTGTACTTTTTACTATCTGAGCAAATGAAAAACCCCTGTAAACATAGACATATCAAATAATTGCACACAATTTGATACCCATTTTGAAAATATTTCTTTCACTGGAAAAAAGTTATAAACATGTCAAATATCACTGATTTCCCAGTTTAGGGCCGCATGACAATTTCCGCAAATGAGCTAACACAAGTCAACATACCGTTGAATTTTGACCCGACACTAATCAAGGTGTCGAAAATCTTTTGTAATTATGGATAAGGCAAGAAATTCTCGACAATTGGACAGCAATATTTTGTGGATTCTATAAAAAGGAAAAATTACAAATGCATTCTTATTGTGCACACTGGAATTCGGACGCTGTATATTGTCAGACGACATACCACGCACATAGTGAAAGCTGTACTTTTTACTATCTGACCAAATGAAACATCCCTGTAAACATAGATAAATCAAATAATTTCACATAATTTGATACACATTTTGAAAATATTTCTTTTACTGGAAAAAAGTTATAAAAACGTGAAATATCACTGATTACCCAGTTTAGGGCCGCATGACAATTTCCGCAAATGAGCTAACACAAGTCCCCATACCGTTGAATTTCGACCCGACTCTAATCAAGGTGTCGAAAATCTTTTGTAATTATGGATAAGGCAAGAAATTCCCGACAATTGGACAGCAATATTTTGTGGATTCTATAAAAAGGAAAAATTACAAATGCATTCTTATTGTGCACTATGGAATTCGGACGCTGTATATTGTCAGACGACATACCGCGCACATCGTGAAAGCTGTACTTTTTAATATCTGAGCAAAAGATAAATCCCTGTATACATAGACAAATCAAATAATTGCACACAATTTGATACCCATTTTGAAAATATTTCTTTTACTGGAAAACAGTTATAAAAACGTGAATTATGACTGATTCCCCAGTTTAGGTCCGTATGAAAATTTCCGCAAATGTGCTAACACTAGTCCCCATACCGTTGAATTTTGCCTCGACTCTATTCAAGGTGTCGAACAAACTTTTGTAATTAGGGATAAGGCAAGAAATTCACAACAATTTGACACCAATATTTTGTGGATTCTCTAAAAAGGAAAAAGTAGAAATGCAGTCTTATTGTGCACACTGGAATTCGGACGCTGTAAATTGTCAGACGTCATGCCGCGCACATGGTGAATGCTGTACTTTTTACTATCTGAGCAAATGAAAAATCCCTGTCAACATAGACATATCAAATAATTGCACACAATTTGATACCCATTTTGAAAATATTTCTTTTACTGGAAAAATGTTATAAACAAGTGAAATATGACTGATTTCCCAGTTTAGGGCCGCATGACAATTTCCACAAATGAGGTAACACATTCCCCATACCGTTGAATTTCGAATCGACTCTATTCAAGGTGTCGAAAAAACCTTCGTAATTATTGTATAAGGTAAGGAATTCCCGACAAATGGACACCAATATATTGTGGATTCGATAAAAAGGAAAAATTACAAATACAGTCTTATTGTGCACACTGGAATTCGGATGCTGTAAATTGTCAGACGACATACCGCGCACATGGTGAAAGCTGTACTTTTTACTATATGAGCAAATGAAAAATCCATGTAAACATAGACAAAATAAATAATTTCACACAATTTGATACCCATCTTGAAAATATTTCTTTTACTGGAAAAATTTATAAACAAGTGAAATATCACTGATTTCCCAGTTTAGGGCCGCATGACAATTTCCGCAAATGAGCTAACACAAGTCCCCATACCGTTGAATTTCGACTCGACTCTAATCAAGGTGTCGACAAAACTTTTGTAATTATGGATAAGGCAAGGAATTCCGACAATTTGACACCAATATATTGTGGATTCTATAAAAAGGAAAAATTACAAATGCATTCTTATTGTGCACACTGGAATTCGGACGCTGTAAATTGTCAAACGACATACCGCGAACATGGTGAAAGCTGTACTTTTTACTATCTTAGCAAATGAAAAATCCCTGTAAACATAGCCAAATCAAATAATTGCACACAATTTGCTACCCATTTTGAAAATATTTCTTTTACCGGAAAAAAGTTATAAACATGTGAAATATCACTGATTTCCCAGTTTAGGGCCGCATGACAATTTCTGCAAATGAGCTAACACATGTCCCCATACCGTTGTATTTCGAATCGACTCTATTAAAGGTGTCGAAAAAACTTTCGTAATTCTGGATAAGGTAAGGAATTCCCGACAATTGGACACCAATATATTGTGGATTCGATAAAAAGGAAAAATTACAAATGCAGTCTTATTGTGCACACTGGAATTCGGACGCTGTATATTGTCAGACGACATACCGCGCACATGGTGAAAGCTGTACTTTTTACTATCTGAGCAAAAGAAAAATCCCTGTATACATAGAAAAATCAAATAATTGCACACAATTTGATAACCATTTTGAAAATATTTCTTTTACTGGAAAAAAGTTATAAAAAAGTGAATTATGACTGATTACCCAGTTTAGGTCCGCATGAAAATTACCGCAAATGAGCTAACACTAGTCCCCATACCGTTGAATTTTGCCTCGACTCTATTCAAGGTGTCGAAAAAACTTTTGTAATTATGGATAAGGTAAGGAATTCCCGACAATTGGACACCAATATATTGTGGATTTGATAAAAAGGAAAAATTACAAATGCAGTCTTATTGTGCACACTGGAATTCGGACGCTATATATTGTCAGACGACATACCGCGCACATGGTGAAAGCTGTACTTTTTACTATCTGAGCAAAAGAAAATTCCCTGTATACATAGACAAATCAAATAATTGCACACAATTTGATACCCATTTTGAAAATATTTCTTTTACTGGAAAAAAGTTATAAACAAGTGAATTATGACTGATTACCCAGTTTAGGTCCGCATGAAAATTACCGCAAATGAGCTAACACTAGTCCCCATACCGTTGAATTTTGACTCGACTCTATTCAAGGTGTCGAACAAACTTTTGCAATTATGGATAAGGCAAGAAATATCCGACCTTTTGACAGCAATATTTTGTGGATTCTATAAAAAGGAAAAATTACAAATGCAGTCTTATTGTGCACACTGGAATTCGGACGCTGTAAATTGTCAGACGACATACCGCGCACATGGTGAAATCTGTACATTTTACTATCTGAGCAAATGAAAAATCCCTGTAAACATAGACATATCAAATAATTGCACACAATTTGATACCCATTTTGAAAATATTTCTTTTACTGGAAAATTTATACACAAGTGAAATATGACTGATTTCCCAGTTTAGGGCCGCATGAAAATTTCCACAAATGAGCTAACACAAGTCCACATATCGTTGAATTTCGAATCGACTCTATTCAAGGTGTCGAAAAAACTTTCGTAATTATGGATAAGGTAAGGAATTCCCGACAATTGGACACCAATATATTGTGGATTCGATAAAAAGGAAAAAGTAGAAATGCAGTCTTATTGTGCACACTGGAATTCGGACGCTGTAAATTGTCAGACGACATACCGCGCACATGGAGAAAGCTGTACTTTTTACTATCTGAGCAAATGAAAAATCCCTGTAAACATAGAAAAATCAATTAATTTCAAACAATTTGATACCCATTTTGAAAATATTTCTTTTACTGGAAAAAAGTTATAAACAAGGGAATTATCACTGATTTCCCAGTTTAGAGCCGCATGACAATTTCCGCAAATGAGCTAACACAAGACCCCATACCGTTGAATTTCGAGTCGACTCTAATCAAGGTGTCGAAAAAACTTTTGTAATTATGGATAAGGCAAGAAATTCTCGACAATTTGACACCAATATTTTGTGGATTCTATAAAAAGGAAAAATTACAAATGCAGTCATATTGTACAAACTGGAATTCTGACGCTGTAAATTGTCAGACGACATACCGCGCACATAGTGAAAGGTGTACTTTTTACTATCTGACCAAATGAAACATCCCTGTAAACATAGATAAATCAAATAATTTCACACAATTTGATACCCATTTTGAAAATATTTCTTTTACTGGAAAAAAGTTATAAAAACGTGAATTATGACTGTTTACCCAGTTTAGGTCCGCATGAAAATTTCCGCAAATGAGCTAACACTAGTCCCCATACCGTTGAATTTTGCCTCGACTCTATTCAAGGTGTCGAAAAAACTTTTGTAATTATGGATAAGGTAAGGAATTCCCGACAATTGGACACCAATATATTGTGGATTCGATAAAAAGGAAAAATTACAAATGCGGTTTTATTGTGCACACTGGAATTCGGACGCTGTAAATTGTCAGACGACATAACGCGCACATGGTGAAAGCTCTACTTTTTACTATCTGAGCAAAAGAAAAATCCCTCTATACATAGACAAATCAAATAATTGCACACAATTTGATACCCATTTTGAAAATATTTCTTTTACTGGAAAAAAGTTATAAAAACGTGAATTATGACTGATTTCCCATTTATGTCCGCATGAAAATTTCCGCAAATGAGCTAACACTAGTCCCCATAATGTTGCATTTTGCCTCGACTCTATTCAAGGTGTCGAACAAACATTTGTAATTATGGATAAGGCAAGAAATTCTCGACAATTTGACACCAATATTTTGTGGATTCTATAAAAAGGAAAAATTACAAATGCAGTCTTATTGTGCACACTGGAATTCGGACGATGTAAATTGTCAGACGACATACCGCGCACATAGTGAAAGCTGTACTTTTTCCTATCTGACCAAACGAAACATCTCTGTAAACATAGATAAATCAAATAATTTCACACAATTTGATACCCATTTTGAAAATATTTCTTTTACTGGAAAAAAGTTATAAACAAGTGAAATATCACTGATTTCCCAGTTCAGGGCCTCATGACAATTTCCGCAAATGAGCTAACACACGTCCCCATACCGTTAAATTTCAGCTCGACTCTATTCAACGTGTCGAAAAAACTTTTGTAATTATGGATAAGGGAAGAAATTCACGACAATTTGACACCAATATATTGTGAATTCGATAAAAAGGAAAAAGTAGAAATGCAGTCTTATTGTGCACACTGGAATTCGGACGCTGTATATTGTCAGACGACATACCGCGCACATGGTGAAAGCTGTACTTTTTACTATCTGAGCAAAAGAAAAATCCCTGTATACATAGACAAATCAAATAATTGCACATAATTTGATACCCATTTTGAAAATATTTCTTTTACTGGAAAAAAGTTATAAACATGTGAAATATCACTGATTTCCCAGTTTAGGGCCGCATGACAATTTCCGCAAATGAGCTAACATAAGTCCCCATACCGTTGAATTTAACCCGACTCTAATCAGGGTGTCGAAAAAACTTTTGTAATTATGGATAAGGCAAGAAATTCTCGACAATTGGACAGCAATATTTTGTGGATTCTATAAAAAGAAAAAATTACAAATGCATTCTTATTGTGCACACTGGAATTCGGACGCTGTATATTTTCAGACGACATAACGCGCACATCGTGAAAGCTGTACTTTTTAATATCAGAGCAAAAGAAAAATCCCTGTATACATAGACAAATCAAATAATTGCACACAATTTGATACCCATTTTAAAAATATTTCTTTTACTGGAAAAAAGTTAGAAAAAAGTGAATTATGACTGATTACCCAGTTTAGGTCCGCATGAAAACTTCCGCAAATGAGCTAACACTAGTCCCAATACCGTTGAATTTTGCCTCGACTCTATACAAGGTGTCGAACAAACTTTTGTAATTATAGATAAGGCAAGAAATTCGCGACAATTTGACACAAATATTTTGTGGATTTGATGAAAAGGGTAAAATTACAAATGCAGTTTTATTGTGCACACTGGAAATCGGACGCTGTAAATTGTCAGATGACATACCGCGCACATGGTGAAAGCTGTACTTTTTACTATCTGAGCAAATGAAAAATCCCTGTAAACATAGACATATCAAATAATTGCACACAATTTGATACCCATTTTGAAAGTATTTTTTTTACTGGAAAAAAGTTATAAACAAGTGAAATATGACTGATTTCCCAGTTTAGGGCCGCATGACAATTTCCACAAGTGAGCTAAGCCAAGTCCCCATACCGTTGTATTTCGAATCGACTCTATTCAAGGTGTCGAAAAAACTTTCGTAATTATGGATAAGGTAAGGAATTCCCGACAATTGGACACCAATATATTGTGGATTCCATAAAAAGGAAAAATTACAAATGCAGTCTTATTGTGCACACTGGAATCGGACGCTGTAAATTGTCAGACAACATACCGCGCACATGGTGAAAGCTGTACTTTTTACTATCTGAGCAAATGAAAAATCCCTGTAAACATAGACAAATCACATAATTTCACACAATTTGATACCCATTTTGAAAATATTTCTTTTACTGGAAAAAAGTTATAAAAAAGTGAATTATGACTGATTACCCAGTTTAGGTCCGCATGAAAATTTCCGCAAATGTGCTAACACTAGTCCCCATACCGTTGAATTTTGCCTCGACTCTATTCAAGGTGTCGAAAAAACTTTTGTAATTATGGATAAGGCAAGAGATTTCGACAATTGGACAGTAATATTTTGTGGATTCTATAAAAAGGAAAAATTAGAAATGCATTCTTATTGTTCACACTGGAATTCGGACGCTGTATATTGTCAGACGACATACCGCGCACATGGTGAAAGCTGTACTTTTTACTATCTGAGCAAAAGAAAAATCCCTGTATACATAGACAAATCAAATAATTGCACACAATTTGATAACCATTTTGAAAATATTTCTTTTACTGGAAAAAAGTTATAAAATAGTGAATTATGACTGATTACCCAGTTTAGGTCAACATGAAAATTTCCGCAAATGAGCTAACACTAGTCCCCATACCGTTGAATTTTGCCTCAACTCTATTGAAGGTGTCGAAAAAACTTTTGTAATTATGGATAAGGCAAGAAATTTTCGACAATTTGACACCAATATTTTGTGGATTCTATAAAAAGGAAACATTACAAATGCAGTCTTATTGTACACACTGGAATTCGAACGCTGTAAATTTTCAGACTACATACCGCGCACATAGTGAAAGCTGTACTTTTTACTATCTGACCAAAGGAACCATCCCTGTAAACATAGATAACTCAAATAATTGCACACAATTTGATACCCATTTTGAAAATATTTCTTTTACTGGAAAAAAGTTATAAACAAGTGAAATATCACTGATTTCCCTGTTTAGGGCCGCATGACAATTTCCGCAAATGAACTAACACAAGTCCCCATACGTTAAATTTCGCCTCCACTCTATTCAACGTGTCGAAAAAACTTTTGTAATTATGGAGAAGGCAAGAAATCTGCGACAATTTGACACCAATATTTTGTGGATTCTCTAAAAAGGAAAAAGTAGAAATGCATTCATATTGTGCACACTGGAATTCGGACGCTGTATATTGTCAGACGACATACTGCGCACATCGTGAAAGCTGTACTTTTCACTATCTGAGCAAAAGAAAAATCCCGGTATACATAGACAAATCAAATATTTGCACACGATTTGATACCCATTTTGAAAATATTTCTTTTACTGGAAAAAAAGTTATAAAAACGTGAATTATGTCTGATTACCCAGTTTAGGTCCGCATGAAAATTTCCGCAAATGAGCTAACAAGAGTCCCAATACCGTTGAATTTTGCCTCGACTCTATTCAAGGTGTCGAACAAACATTTGTAATTATGGATAAGGCAAGAATTTCCCGACAATTTGACACCAATATATTGTAGATTCGATAAAAAGGAAACATTACAAATGCAGTCTTATTGTGCACACTGGAATTCGGACGCTGTAAATTTTCAGACGACATACCGCGCAGATGGTGAAATCTGTACTTTTTACTATCTGAGCAAATGAAAAATCCATGTAAATATAGACAAATCAAATAATTGCACACAATTTGGTAACCATTTTGAAAATATTTCTTTTACTGGAAAAAAGTTATAAACATGTGAAATATGACTGATTTCCCAGTTTAGGGCCGCATGACAATTTCCGCAAATGAGCTAACACAAGTCCCCATACCGTTGAATTTCGACTCGACTCTAATCAAGGTGTCGAACAAACTTTTGAAATTATGGATAAGGCAAGAAATTCCCGACAATTGGACAGCAATATTTTGTAGATTCTATAAAAAGGAAAAATTACAAATGCATTGTTATTGTTCACACTGGAATTCGGACGCTTTATATTGTCAGACGACATACCGCGCACATGGTGAAAGCTGTACTTTTTACTATCTGAGCTAAAGAAAAATCCCTGTATACATAGACAAATCAAATAATTGCACACAATTTGATAACCATTTTGAAAATATTTCTTTTACTGGAAAAAAGTTATAAAAAAGTGAATTATGACAGATTACCCAGTTTAGGTCCGCATGAAAATTTCCGCAAATGAGCTAACACTAGTCCCCATACCGTTGAATTTTGCCTCGACTCTATTCAAGGTGTCGAAAAAACTTTTGTAATTATGGATAAGGCAAGAAATTTCGACAATTGGACAGCAATATTTTGTGGATTCTATAAAAAGGAAAAATTAGAAATGCATTCTTATTGTTCACACTGGAATTCGGACGCTGTATATTGTCAGACGACATACCGCGCACATGGTGAAAGCTGTACGTTTTACTATCTGAGTAAAAGAAAAATCCCTGTATACATAGACAAATCAAATAATTGCACACAATTTGATACCCATTTTGAAAATATTTCTTTTACTGGAAAAAAGTTATAAAAAAGTGAATTATGACTGATTACCCAGTTTAGGTCAACATGAAAATTTCCGCAAATGAGCTAACACTAGTCCCCATACCGTTGAATTTCGCCTCGACTCTATTCAAGGTGTCGAAAAAACTTTTGTAATTATGGATAAGGCAAGAAATTCTCGACAATTTGACACCAATATTTTGTCGATTCTATAAAAAGGAAAAATTACAAATGCAGTCTTATTGTGCACACTGGAATTCGGACGCTGTAAATTTTCAGACTACATACCGCGCACATAGTGAAAGTTGTACTTTTTAATATCTGACCAAATGAAACATCCCTGTAAACATAGATAACTCAAATAATTGCACACAATTTGATACCCATTTTGAAAATATTTCTTTTACTGGAAAAAAGTTAGAAACATGTGAAATATGACTGATTTCCCAGTTTAGGGCCGCATGACAATTTCCGCAAATGAGCTAACACAAGGCCCCATACCGTTGAATTTCGACTCGACGGTAATCAATGTGTCGAAAAAACATTTGTAATTATGGATAAGGCAAGAATTTCCCGACAATTTGACACCAATATATTGTAGATTCGATAAAAAGGAAAAATTACAAATGCAGTCTTATTGTGCACACTGGAATTCGGACGCTGTAAATTTTCAGACGACATACCGCGCACATGGTGAAAGCTGTACTTTTTACTATCTGAGCAAATGAAAAATCCATGTAAATATAGACAAAGCAAATAATTGCACACAATTTGGTAACCATTTTAAAAATATTTCTTTTACTGGAAAAAAGTTATAAACATGTGAAATATGACTGATTTCCCAGTTTAGGGCCGCATGACAATTTCCGCAAATGAGCTAACACAAGTCCCCATACAGTTGAATTTCGACTCGACTCTAATCAAGGTATCGAAAAAACTTTTGTAATTATGGATAAGGCAAGAAATTCCGGACAATTGGACCGCAATATTTTGTGGATTCTATTAAAAGAAAAATTACAAATGCATTCTTATTGTGCACACTGGAATTCGGACGCTGTATACTGTCAGACGACATACCGCGCACATGGTGAAAGCTGTACATTTTACTAACTGAGCAAAAGAAAAATCCCTGTAGACATAGACAAATCAAATAATTGCACACAATTTGATACCAATTTTGAAAATATTTCTTTTACTGGAAAAAAGTTACAAGAAAGTGAATTATGACTGATTACCCAGTTTATGTCCGCATGAAAATTTCCGCAAATGAGCTAACACTAGTCCCCATACCGTTGAATTTTGCCTCGACTCTATTGAAGGTGTCGAAAAAACTTTTGTAATTATGGATAAGGCAAGAAATTTCGACAATTGGACAGCAATATTTTGTGGATTCTATAAAAAGGAAAAATTAGAAATGCATTCTTATTGTTCACACTGGAATTCGGACGCTGTAAATTTTCAGACTACATACCGCGCACATAGTGAAAGCTGTACTTTTTACTATCTGACCAAATGAAACATCCCTGTAAACATAGATAACTCAAATAATTGCACACAATTTGATAACCATTTTGAAAATATTTCTTTTACTGGAAAAAAGTTATAAACAAGTGAAATATCACTGATTTCCCTGTTTAGGGCCGCATGACAATTTCCGCAAATGAGCTAACTCTAGGCCCCATACGTTAAATATCGCCTCGACTCTATTCAACGTGTCGAAAAAACTTTTGTAATTATGGAGAAGGCAAGAAATCTGCGACAATTTGACACCAATATTTTGTGGATTCTCTAAAATGGAAAAAGTAGAAATGCATTCGTATTGTGCACACTGGAATTCGGGCGCTGTAAATTGTCAAACGACATACCGCGCACATGGTGAAAGCTGTACTTTTTACTATCTGTGCAAATTAAAAATCCCTGTAAACATATACAAATCAAATAATTGCACACAATTTGATACCCATTTTGAAAATATTTCTTTTACTGGAAAAAAGTTATAAACATGTGAAATATGACTGATTTCCCAGTTTAGGGCCGCATGACAATTTCCGCAAATGAGCTAACACAAGTCCCCATACCGTTGTATTTCGACTCGACTGTAATCAATGTGTCGAAAAAACATTTGTAATTATGGATAAGGCAAGAATTTCCCGACAATTTGACCCCGATATATTGTAGATTCGATAAAAAGGAAAAATTACAAATGCAGTCTTATTGTGCACACTGGAATTCGGACGGTGTAAATTTTCAGACGGCATACCGCGCACATGGTGGAAGCTGTACTTTTTACTATCTGAGCAAATTAAAAATCCCTGTATACATAGACGAATCAAATAATTGCACACAATTTGATACCCATTTTGAAAATATATCTTTTACTGGAAAAAAGTTATAAACAAGTGAAATATGACTGATTTCCCAGTTTAGGGCCGCATGACAATTTCCGCAAATGAGCTAACACAAGTCCCCATACCGTTGAATTTCGAATCGACTCTATTCAAGGTGTCGAAAAAACTTTTGTAATTATGGATAAGTTAAGGAATTCCCGACAATTGGACACCAATATATTGTGGATAGGATAAAAAGGAAAAATTACAAATGCAGTCTTATTGTGCACACTGGAATTCGGACGCTGCAAATTGTCAGACGACATACCGCGCACATGGTGAAAGCTGTACTTTTTACTATCTCAGCAAATGAAAAATCCCTGTAAACATAGACATATCTAATAATTGCACACAATTTGATACCCATTTTGAAAATATTTCTTTTACTGGAAAAAAAATTATAAACAAGTGAAATATCACTGATTTCCCAGTTTAGGGCCGCATGACAATTTCCGCAAATGAGCTAACACAAGTCCCCATACCGTTGAATTTCGACCCGACTCTAATCAAGGTGTCGAAAAAACTTTTGTAATTATGGATAAGGCAAGAAATTCCCGACAATTGGACAGCAATATTTTGTGGATTCTATAAAAAGGAAAAATTACAAATGCATTCTTATTGTGCACACTGGAATTCGGACGCTGTATATTGTCAGACGACATACTGCGCACATCGTGAAAGCTGTACTTTTCACTATCTGAGCAAAAGAAAAATCCCGGTATACATAGACAAATCAAATATTTGCACACGATTTGATACCCATTTTGAAAATATTTCTTTTACTGGAAAAAAAGTTATAAAAACGTGAATTATGTCTGATTACCCAGTTTAGGTCCGCATGAAAATTTCCGCAAATGAGCTAACAAGAGTCCCAATACCGTTGAATTTTGCCTCGACTCTATTCAAGGTGTCGAAAAAACTTTTGTAATTATGGATAAGGCAAGAAATTCTCGACAATTTGACACCAATATTTTGTGGATTCTATAAAAAGGAAAAATTACAAATGCAGTCTTATTGTGCACACTGGAATTCGGACGCTGTAAATTTTCAGACTACATACCGCGCACATAGTGAAAGCTGTACTTTTTACTATCTGACCAAATGAAACATCACTGTAAACATAGATAAATCAAATAATTTCACACAATTTGATACCCATTTTGAAAATATTTCTTTTACTGGAAAAAAGTTATAAAACAAGTGAAATATCACTGATTTCCCAGTTTAGGGCCGCATGACGATTTCCGCAAATGAGCTAACACTTGTCCCCATACCGTTGAATTTCGCCTCGACTCTATTCAAGGTGTCGAACAAACTTTTGTAATTATGGATAAGGCAAGAAATTCCCGACAATTTGACACCAATATTTTGTGGATTCGATAAAAATGAAAAAGTAGAAATGCAGTCTTATTGTGCACACTGGAATTCGGTCGCTGTAAATTGTCAGACGACATACCGCACACATGCTGAAAGCTGTACTTTTTACTATCTGAGCAAATGAAAAATCCCTGTAAACATAGACAAATCAAATAATTTCACACAATTTGATACCCATTTTGAAAATATTTCTTTTACTGGAAAAAAGTTATAAACAAGTGAAATATGACTGATTTCCCAGTTCAGGTCCGCATGAAAATTTCCGCAAATGAGCTAACACTAGTCCCCATACCGTTGAATTTCGAATCGACTCTATTCAAGGTGTCGAAAAAACTTTTGTAATTATGGATAAGGCAAGAGATTCCCGACAATTGGACAGCAATATTTTGTGGATTCTATAAAAAGGAAAAATTACAAATGCATTCATATTGTTCACACTGGAATTCGGACGCTGTATATTGTCAGACGACATAACGCGCACATGGTGAAAGCTGTACTTTTTAATATCTGAGCAAAATAAAAATCCCTGTATACATAGACAAATCAAATAATTGCACACAATTTGATACCCATTTTGAAAATATTTCTTTTACAGGAAAAAAGTTAAAAACATGTGAAATATCACTGATTTCCCAGTTTAGGGCCGCATGACAATTTCCGCAAATGAGCTAACACAAGTCCCCATACCGTTGAATTTCGACCCGACTCTAATCAAGGTGTCGAAAAAACTTTTGTAATTATGGATAAGGCAAGAAATTCCCGACAATTTGACACCAATATTTTGTGGATTCTATAAAAAGGAAAAATTACAAATGCAGTCATATTGTGCACACTGGAATTCGGACGCTGTAAATTGTCAGACGACATACCGCACACATGGTGAAAGCTGTACTTTTTACTATCTGAGCAAATGAAAAATCCCTGTAAACATAGAGAAATCAAATAATTTCACACAATTTGATACCCATTTTGAAAATATTTCTTTTGCTGGAAAAAAGTTATAAACAAGTGAAATATCACTGATTTCCCAGTTTAGGGCCGCATGACAATTTCCGCAAATGAGCTAACACAATTCCCCATACCGTTGAATTTCGAGTCGACTCTAATCAAGGTGTCGAAAAAACTTTTGTAATTATGGATAAGGCAAGAAATTCTCGACAATTTGACACCAATATGTTGTGGATTCGATAAAAAGGAAAAATTCCAAATGCATTCTTATTGTTCACACTGGAATTCGGACGCTGTATATTGTCAGACGACATACCGCGCACAGGGTGAAAGTTGTACTTTTTACTATCTGAGCAAATGAAAAATCCCTGTAAACATAGACATATCAAATAATTGCACACAATTTGATACCCATTTTGAAAATATTTCTTTTACTGGAAAAAAGTTATAAAAACGTGAATTATGACTGATTACCCAGTTTAGGTCCGCATGAAAATTTCCACAAATGAGCTAACACTACTCCCCATACCGTTGAATTTTGCCTCGACTCTATTCAAGGTGTCGTACAAACTTTTGTAATTATGGATAAGGCACGAAATTCTCGACAATTTGACAGCAATATTTTGTGGATTCTATAAAAAGGAAAAATTACAAATGCAGTCTTATTGTGCACACTGGAATTCGGACGCTGTAAATTTTCAGACGACATACCGCGCACATAGTGAAAGCTGTACTTTTTACTATCTGACCAAATGAAACATCCCTGTAAACATAGATAAATCAAATAATTTCACACAATTTGATACCCATTTTGAAAACATTTCTGTTACTGGAAAAAAGTTATAAACAAGTGCAATATCACTGATTTCCCAGTTTACGGCCGCATGACAATTTCCGCAAATGAGCTAACACAAGTCCCCATACCGTTAAATTTCGCCTCAACTCTATTCAACGTGTCGAAAAAACTTTTGTAATTATGGATAAGGCAAGAAATTCTCGACAATTTGACACCCATATTTTGTGGATTCTATAAAATGGAAATGTAGAAATGCAGTCTTATTTTGCATACTGGAATTCGGACGCTGTAAATTGTCAGACGTCATGCCGCGCAGTTGGTGAAAGCTGTACTTTTTACTATCTGAGCAAATGAAAAATCCCTGTAAACATAGACATATCTAATAATTGCACACAATTTGATACCCATTTTGAAAATATTTCTTTTACTGGAAAAAAGTTATAAACAAGTGAAATATGACTGATTTCCCAGTTTAGGGCCGCATGAAAATTTCCACAAATGAGATAACACAAGTCCCCATACCGTTGAATTTCGAATCGACTATATTCAATGTGTCGAAAAAACTTTTGTAATTATGGATAAGGCAAGAAATTCCCGACAATTCGACAGCAATATTTTGTGGATTCTATAAAAAGGAAAAATTACAAATGCATTCTTATTGTTCACACTGGAATTCGGACGCTGTATATTGTCAGACGACATACCGCGCACATGGTGAAAGCTGTACTTTTTACTATCTGAGCAAAAGAAAAATTCCTGTATACATAGAAAATCATATAATTGCACACAATTTGATACCCATTTTGAAAATATTTCTTTTACTGGAAAAAAGTTATAAAAAAGTGAATTATGACTGATTACCCAGTTTAGGTCCGCATGAAAATTTCCGCAAATGAGCTAACACTAGTCCCCATACCGTTGAATTTTG
>CAXIWW010000189.1:82500-83955 GCA_964036315.1 Acanthosepion esculentum | reverse complement strand
GAGTATATATATGTATGTGCATATATATATATTGTATATATATATGTATGTGCATATATATATATGTATATATATATGTATGTGCATATATATATTATGTATATATATATGTATGTGCATATATATATATATGTATATATATATGTATGTGCATATATATATATTATATGTATATATTATGTATGTGCATATATATATATGTATATATATATGTATGTGCATATATATATATGTATATATATATGTATGTGCATATATATATATGTATATATATATGTATGTGCATATATATATATGTATATATATATGTATGTGCATATATATATATGTATATATATATGTATGTGCATATATATATATGTATATATATATGTATGTGCATATATATATATATGTATATATATATGTATGTGCATATATATATATATGTATATATATATGTATGTGCATATATATATATGTATATATATATGTATGTGCATATATATATATATGTATATATATATGTATGTGCATATATATATATGTATATATATATGTATGTGCATATATATATATGTATATATATATGTATGTGCATATATATATATATGTATATATATATGTATGTGCATATATATATATATGTATATATATATGTATGTGCATATATATATATATGTATATATATATGTATGTGCATATATATATATATGTATATATATATGTATGTGCATATATATATATATGTATATATATATGTATGTGCATATATATATATATGTATATATATATGTATGTGCATATATATATATATGTATATATATATGTATGTGCATATATATATATGTATATATATATGTATGTGCATATATATATATATGTATATATATATGTATGTGCATATATATATATATGTATATATATATGTATGTGCATATATATATATATGTATATATATATGTATGTGCATATATATATATATGTATATATATATGTATGTGCATATATATATATATGTATATATATATGTATGTGCATATATATATATATGTATATATATATGTATGTGCAATATATATATATGTATATATATATGTATGTGCATATATATATATTGTATATATATATGTATGTGCATATATATATATATATATATATGTATGTGCATATATATATATAATGTATATATATATATGTATGTGCATATATATATATATGTATATATATATGTATGTGCATATATATATATATGTATATATATATGTATGTGCATATATATATATGTATATATATATGTATGTGCATATATATATATATGTATATATATATGTATGTGCATATATATATATATGTATATATATATGTATGTGCATATATATATATTGTATATATATATGTATGTGCATATATATATATGTATGTATATATATATGTATGTGCATATATATATATGTATGTATATATATATGTATG
>CAXIWW010000189.1:12500-70000 GCA_964036315.1 Acanthosepion esculentum | reverse complement strand
TATTGAAAGAAAAGACAAAGATATTTTTTTAAATATAGTAATAAGTACTAAAACATAAATTATGAAAGTAACTCAAAAGACTTGTTGGTAATCAATACACTACAAGGTGAGGCTATGGAGGTGAGGGGTGCAAAGTTCTCTACCTGACCAAGAAAAGATTAAAAAAAGAACATACATCAGAATTTCTTTAGTAAACAGATTTTGGGAAGTTGGACAGGCTGAGAAATTTTCATTTTCCCAGATGAATATGAATATCAAATATTAACAAAATAAACAACACATTAAAAAAAAATCATTGATTCCAACTCCAAGCTAAAGTCAATAGAAGTGGTGCAACTATTATATTAATAAGAATAAAAAAATAACTCAATGAATCAACAAAAATAACTGACATTATGGCAAACAAAATTATGAACAAAAAAAGACCAATAAGACTTCCTTTCAGACAAATTCTCTTAGTAAAAGCCAGAGAGTAGAATCTATACTATTATTCTGCTCATTTGTACATATGAACATAAATCTTTTCTTAGACCAGAGTGTAGTATCTACCTTATCTCTAATGATTCTGAACCAGAATTAGTTACACTTTATGATGATAAACTATCATAATAATATTAAGCAGGATAAAATTAGGAAAAGCAAAGGAGAAGACGAAAGAGAAAAAGAGGGTGTGAAAAAGGAAAGATAGGAGGTAAAGGAGGCTAGAGAAAAATGAAAAGAAAACTAGGTGAAAGGAAAAAATTAATATACATATAGAAAAGTTGGGAAGGGATGAAGAGGAAAGGAAGACATAGAAACAGGTTTGCTGGCTGGATATCAAGAGACAATGAAGAATTGAAAGGCAAGTTGAGATGGAAAAGTAAAAATTGTGATAGATTAACATTCTTTAAGAAAAGGAGTAAAAGAAAGGTAAAGAGAGGATATAGCAAAAGAAATTTGTGCATTTCTTATTACTTTTGAGCATATGAAACTAACACATGTTTGTATAACATTTAGATAAAATATGTTGATGAGCAACAATGTTTGGATGAGATAAGGGGGAGAATGCGAAGATACGGGCAAAAACATGGGAGAAGAGCTGAAACATGAGATCATGGATCATCATAGTTATTGACATCCATGAAAATTCCATGGGTCTTACTAACAATAATAATACTTTGTGCTATTCCTCAATACATGGAGTTATCCTAATTATAACTTTATGATGGTGAATATCATGGAGATTCATTTTAACAGGGTGTTTCTCTAACTGCCACCTGCCAGGTGATTGTCAACACCTGTGTAAGTTCTACACGTGCAGCTAGTAATTAAATATTAGAAAGGCAAAGGTAAGGAGAACCCTCAAAAGGTATTTTATTCATATTGATAATTCTGTATTTAAAAGGCTTAGTTAAAAAGGTGGGGAGAAGATTTTATTGCTCTGAGGTGGGCATTTGAAATTGTGGCTTTTATTTACATGGGTTTTAACACCAGCCAATTAACTTACCAACAAAATAGGCCCCTTGAATATTAACAACTTGCACAAAATCTCAAGCAAAAATCCCCTCTGCCCATTAAAGTTCCATTTTTAACATTTTAGAATTGTTTGCAGTACACATACAATTAGTAAAAAATAACTTTAAAATCTTTCAGCCACTTGATTATTTCTTTAAATTTTTTATTTAAGTTCATTCAACTTTTAAAGTTATCTCTAATCTTCTTTGCAATGAGTATCTTTTTAATTCAGAATTTTGCATCTTACAATATGTAAATCATAATTGATAGTGAAAGTGCATTAAATCTAATTTACTCCCCAGTGAATTGTGTGTCTAAACAATTTTTTTTCTATATGCTTTGATAGATCCTAAACAAATTTTATGTATTTTCTCTGTTTTGCAAATTTTTCTGAAAAACTGGGTTATTAAAAATATAAATAAAATCATTGTACTTTGTTGAATTATATGGTCAAGAAAAACAAAGCAGTTTTTATAACTGAACTATTATATATATATATATATATATATATATATATATATATATATATATATATATATATATATATATATGATAAAAATATAGTTTAAAGTTATGCTATATTTATGACAAAGTGCTCAATATCAGGGATAGAGCATATATAAATATAAAGTGGACATTGAGGCCAACCCTCAATGGCAACAGTTTGTTTCATGCTAAACGCAATCTTCAGATAGCCTTTAAACATAACATAGAACGGACTGTCACTGCTGGGTGTTGACCTCAGTGTCCTCTCTCTCTCTCTCTCACACACACTTTGCATATATATATATATATATATATACATATATATATATATATATATATATATATGACTTCATTATTATGAGTTACATTTGGGAGTTTGTGTGTGAAATACTTTTTATTAGTAAGTTATATTAGTAAGTTATTTTCTTGATATATCATTTATGATTCAAAATTCACTTAATATTTAAGATGCTTGTGTGTATAATTCTTAATTCCTCTACTGGAAAGAATAGAAAAATTCCCAACTTCAGCTTCTTTTACAAAATGTAATCTGAAGTAGGGGATAGTATTTTATTTCTTTCATGGTAGGCACAAAATATTTTTCTCACCTGCAGACCACAGTTAGACTACAAAACTGTGATAGGAATCACCAGGTAAGTTTCTCTCTTGCTTCCAGTGACCACCTCCTATCACAACACATTCCACATAGCTGATCATTTCTTTGCAGAAAAATGTCTGCATGCTTTTTTTTTTTTTTCTCTTTTGTCTTTTGTAGAAGATTTTGCCAAAGAAATGATTACAGTTTGTGAAAAGATTTTTTTTTATTATAACTCTCATCACTGCACTTGAGTTTTTGATGTATTTTTGACACTCTGCAAGAGAATGAAAGCACAATTACAGATAGACAAATTTGTCTCTCATTTTTTTTCCTGCATTCTTCCTCTCCTCTCATCTCTCTCTAATTTTAATGTGTGCATTTCTGGAATTAAAAAATTACTAAATTTGAATTACTCCAAAAATATTTCTTTCATGATTTTTGTTTGTTTTTGTTCTTTAACCTAGCATACCTTTTAAAAAATCACTTTTATGATAAAATTAATCAATTATTAATTAATTAGTATTTAAAATAGTTTCAAGTCCCATGATTATAGGTAGAACTCTTCTATTTAGTTTGCATGCGTAACTTTTCAGATTATTTCAAAGAGATTCCAAATCTTTTTTCAGTTAAATGTTTAGTTTTTATTGTATATTTAGTCTGAGCAGATTTAAAATCTTGATCCTTCTGGCACATTGACAAAAGCCTATAAAATATTTTTTACTGAATTATTTGCACTTTATTTTTCTGAAGATGTAAAAATTTGAGCTAATTATTCTTTTATTTTTTATCCAGTTAGTTAATCAGACTTTTAAAGGATTTTCATACTTTTACACAGCTCAGTGTGATTCAATTCTCATATCTTACTCCTGGCTGTACAAAAAAGATATTTTTTCTATATCAAACAAAAACCAATGTGGGATAATATATGACGAGATTGAATTCATATATCGATAAGAAATACATAATAATGAGGTAGTTTCAGTTATCATTTTACTTACCTTAATATTGTGATCATTCTCTTAGGTTCCACTATCCTTTATTTTTACCACTAGGATTATTGAAAATATTGCTATACACAGAAAACGTTCAACTCTTGGATACTGATGATATATCATTGATTTATTGAGCATCTTCACTTCTAATCATATTTATTGTACAATTACTGATCAGGAATTATATTTAGATTCATATATCCTGAAAATTGGTGGAAATCTTAGACTATAATATCAGGGTACTTGTAGTGCCATGTCACACATGGAAGGGTGTCCCTGCATGCACTTCTGGTGGGTACCCCCGAGGCCACATTATGTTGCAGTCTGTGCCAGCTCCTTTCTGCCCATATCTCATATGATGACTGTTGGCTACTATTACTTTAGGCCTTTCACTTCTATTACCAACATTACTCTACATGACCTCAAACAATCAAAAAAGTAAACCAAAATCAGCTCTCAAAGAAATCTCCCAAACCCTTTAACATTTCCTTTTCCAACATCCATGGTATTTGAACCAAATTCTCCAGTGTGGAATCATATATTGTTGAGAAGTCTCCTGATATAATAGCTCTCTGTGCGACCAACCTTAATTCATCAATCCCCTCTTCTGACTTCTTGATTCTTAGTTACCTTCCTCTCTTTAGAAAAGACTCCATAACCCACATGCACGGCCTAGGAGTTTACGCACAAGATCATCTCCCACTGGCCAGAGAACTCTCTCTTGAATCTCCAGACCATTCATACATGTGTCTCCATCTATCTCTCCTCAATTCTATAAGCTATCTCTTCCTTTTCTATCACTCTCCATCCTCCCAAGACTGGGGATTTCTAATAATATAAACAAGGCTATCTCTCTACATCTGTCAGCACATAATATAGACAAGGCTATCTCTCTACATCCATAATGACTTTAATGCCTGCCATACCAAATGGCTTAAACACTCCATAACGGACCTTCCTGGCATGCAAACCCTTAGATTTTCAATCTCTCACACAAGTGAATGACTTTCTTACACGTTTCCCCAGTAACCATGATAGTAAAGCTTCCCTTCTCAATCTCTGTTTTACCTCCATCCCAGAGTCTTGTCATGTCACACAGCTCTGTCCTCTTGGCAACTCTGATCATGTCATCATGTCTGTTAACGTCTCCTTCTACTCCTCCCCCAGTAAAGAACTTCCCACCAACAGAATGTCTTTCTGTTATCAATGAGCAGACTAGACTTGTTCCGTGATTTCCTCTGCAATGTCCCTTGGAATGTTGATTTTAATCTCCCCATCCAAAAATGTGCATCTGAGGTCTCATCCTAGGTAAAAGCTGGAATCCAGGCTTTCATCCCCGCAACAAAAATATAAAGTGAAATCGCGTTCCATCCCTTGGTTCTCAGCTGCTTGCTCAGCTGTTATTGCCCACAGAAATCACTACTTCCATCTGTACCGTAGTGACATGTCTGATTGCAACAGATGTCACTTTGTCACTGCCCGTAATGAGTGCACCTGATTTTCACCCCAGAATTGAGGCTGTACTGAGTGAGAAGCACATAACCCCAATGATGGTATCGGACATCATCTCTAAATTAAACTCCCATGAGGTTAGTGGTGGGGATGGGATACCGGCCATTGTCCTGAAGAAATCTGCTCCTGAACTGGTTCCTGTCCTCTCCAAATTATACAACTACTGCCTCACCGACTCTTGCTTTCCAGCCTGTTGGAAGTCCTCATCTTTTGTGTCTGTCTTTAAGAACTCTGGAGATCCTTCTGACCCATCTATCATCCTATCAGGCTCTTATCACTCTTCAGTAAAGTCTCCGAGGCTTTAATCAACGCTGAAGTCGTTAAGCGCCTTACTTCCCATAATCTGCTCTCCAACAAGCAATATAGTTTCTGATTTTCCCAATTTACTGCTGACATGCTCACGGCCATAACTGAATTTGTATAGCAAGCACTTCATGTGGCTCTAGATATCTCTAAAGCATTTGATAGGGTTTGACATACTGGTCTTCGTAAGCTTCAGGGATGCAGCATTACAGGACGTTTATTTGACAATACAGTCATTCCTGTCAAACCGTGAAATGAAGGTTATCCTAAACAGGTTCTCTTCCAGCTCCTTTATCACAAATGCTGGTGTTCCCCAAGGCTCTATCTTGGGTCCTACACTGTTCCTAATCCCCATTAACGACATTCCTGACATCATCAGTTCCAAAGTAGGCATCTACGTGAACAACACTACTATTTACTCCTGCCTCAATAGAAAATCTGGTATTGTTGACAAAACTAACCTGGCCACTGGTCTTGAAAAGAACTTCCAATCTGTGGTTGACTGGGGCAGGAAATGCCTCCAAAACAAAACTGCTCTGATTTACCCACCACAGTGAACCCTCCCTGCCTCTCATCAAAATGGCTGATGCCCAACTCCACAAGAGCACCTCGTTACACCTGCTTGATCACACACTCTCTGTTGATATGAGGTGGAACAAATATATAAACTCAATAGCTTCATCTACAGCAAGGAAAATTCGTTATTTGTGTTATGCCAGAAAGTTTTTCTCATCTGAGTCCATCCTTCAAATCTATAAATCAACCATCTGTCCTTGCATGGAATATTGCTGTCATATATGGTCTGGTGCCCCCGCTGTAAGTTTTGAGGTCCTTGACAAAATCCAGAGATGGATATGCAATGTGATAGGTCCTGATCTGGCATCTAGTCTACAGTTGCTTTCTCACAGATGTGCCATGGCTTCCCTCTGTCTCTTCTATAAGTATTTTCACAGCAACTGTTCCGACGAGTTGTTTTTGCTGGTTCCCAGACTGCATGAATTTAAGGGAGCTACTAGGTTGGCATCTCGATCCCACCATTTCACTGTCAAAATGGTTAAATGTAACCATCTCTTCTACTCAAAGAACTTCTTCTCTCGCACTTCCCACCTGTGGAATTCTTTTCCTCCTACTTCCCTCATAACTATAATCTTCAAATATTCAAGTGTAATGTCAATCAACATCTTCTGATACCTTGATCTTGTTCCCCCATCCTTCTCTTTATCCTCTCTCAAACATCCCTCTCTACTCTTGTTCTCTACCCTCTGTAACCCCTTGCATGCTAGTGGCACTCCCACCTTGCTTGGGGTGAAATGCTTAAAAAGAAAAATCGTATAATTTATGAACCTCATTAACTCTTCTCATTAGAGTTATCTTTTACATCACTAATAATATTATCAGCAGGCACAGTGGCGTAATGGATAGCGGCTCGGATTGAGGAATTGGAGTGCTGAGTCCGAGTTCCAGTCAAATCCATTACATTCACTTACGTGCTAATACCCTTGGGAAAGGTATGAATCCTCTTCTTCTCCCCCCAGCTAACAGGAAATATCAGGTTCTATAGCCTTGGATGGCAACCAGTCTACCGCAGAAAGAAATGGCAACCTACTGCGGGAAAAAAATCTGCCTTGTTAGTCATGTATTGAAAGATACATGATCGCCTAAGTGTGTATTACGCATGGCACATAACTGACTGAATGATATTATCACCTTATTGTCTTAATTATTATTTATTTTTCTTCTGAAATGGACAACTTATAATAATCTTAATGATTTCTTGTTTTGGTTTATATTTTGATTTTATTCTTTTATTTTTTTATTTTTAACTTCCATCACAAAATGCTAAATGAATCTCTTTTATTCATTTATTCTGAAGATGTAAATAGAAATTTGAAATATCCACAAAATTCATCATTCATTGTCTGTTTTTGTACAATTAGTTTCAACTATTTTTGTTTTGAAATCAAAATGTTTTAAAAAATGTATTTGTATTGGTGCATTGTCATATGCTATTATTTGACTTTATTCTCAATGTTATTTAATAATCTTACTATATCCTCTCTTTACATACATAAATAATCTAGTTGTTATGAAATGATTATATTTCTGTCAAAACATCACTCCATCAAAAAATTATCATATAATTCTATCATGTATAATATAGAATTCTGTATGAATTGCAATTCACTTTTGTCACTCTTGAATGTATATTCTTTTAAAATATCTTCCTAAATTTAAGTCCATAGATAGCAAATGGGTTGCATCTATTAGACTACTTATGATGTAACTCACAAGATAAATGGATAAAGGGTGTTTCTGGGAAGAATGAACTGTCTCAGTGCCTGCAGTGCAATTCCAGCCTATTGAGATGATTTGAATCATTCTTAATTAGTAATACACTTTTCATTCCTACCTCACTACTTACAGTGCTTATATCACTTAGAATAATCCTACAGTTCCCCAAAACCTATGGACTTTACTGTCATAACTTATCTTTATGATTATGACTTCATTAATAAAAGAAAAACTTTTAGTAATAATGGTCTCAGACTAAGGTATTGACAAGATCACAATAAACTTGTTACAATGTGTATTTAGCCACTAAATGGTCAGAGTAAAAGGTAGTATATATTTTCTTTTAGAATAATGTTGTTTTTATTTTGATTAAATTTATACATACATTCAAAAGTGTAAATAATAAGGCTTCTTGCATATCATATCATTAGAATAAATTACTTTTGGGTTCTTTCTTAAATTCCAAATATGTGCCATAAAATCCATGGATTTTGCTATTTATGCAACTGAAATCCCTGCAAAGATTTATTAATAAAATTATTTTGGAGGAAATATTTTATTTTCAAGTGTACTATCAATTAATAACTCAGTTAAATGATATAATTGATCAGTTTCTCTACTGAAATTCCTTATTTAAAACTTGTGACATTATTTAAAAGAATATTGTTTATAAGCATGGAAAATGGGTCTGTGTGTTACTTTATCTAAATTGGGAAAATTTAATTATATAAAGTTTACAATAATTGAGTGGTATTGTAATTTATATAGAAGTAATATGTCTACTCAGTCAAATAGAATTTTAAAAAGTATTCAGATATTTCGGGGTAAAATTAAGTTTTATTTGGATATAAAGAGTGTGTTTGTACAAAAAAAAAAATAAGGAAATTCTGTGAGCTGACAAGTGTAGGAGTTTTGCATAGAATCTGTGTTAGCACCATTGTCTTCATTCACATAAAGATTCCCAATTCACCATCCATTTCTTTTTCTTTTCTTTACTTCATCACATTTTCCAAAACACTTTTCTTTTTTTCAGTGTAGAAAAATGCCTGGAATACATTCATGTTCATTTTTCTCCTTATTAAATTTATCTCTTAATATCTATGAAGATGAGGAAACTATTGATTTTGCATTTTGAGGATTTCTTCTGAGTATTTATCAAATCTTGGGATCCTAAAGAATTCAATAGGTTTGATCAGTCTACAACTTGTAAAATCACACTCATTGCTGCTTAATGGAAAATTTAGGGAAACATTAATTAAGCTCTTCACTAAATCAAAAATCAATATTTAAAGTTAAAACTGTGTTTAAATTTCATTTTGTGATTCTAATATTAATCTATCACTAATATTAGGTTTTGTTAACCTGAATATATCTTTATTTTTTTTTTAACTTGCTTAAATGCATTTTCAGCAGCCTTTGCTCAATGTCATCAATTTATATCTATAGAATTTGTTACTTAGCGATAATTAGCATTTGCTAATTATTTTTAAGCATTATTAATATCCGATATTATTAAAGTTTATTAAGAAAAAGAGGAACAACTTTGTAATTAACAGTTATTAGTACTGAAGTTATCTCTCTTTTGACATACATTTTGCTGGTGTGGGAGGTGTCTAGACTTAGTTAAAAAAAAATTATTCAGAAACCAGTTGCCAGTTTGATTAGAAATTGTTTTATTCTTCAAGTTAGTACAATATCATTAAAATGCTGTTACAAAAAATGTGCTATTATGTGCTGTTTTATTATGGTGACTAAAAACATATAGAAATCCCATCATTATTATAGAGATGAGATGTTATTAAAATTCAAGAATTTTCTTTGTATGGCATCACATGTTTCATGCTAAATTGCTTGAGTGACCATTTTTCAGCATCTGTTGAAAGTGAGTTGTATTTTTACCTGTGAATATTCATAATAACACTATAATCTTTGTAAGCTACACTTATTATTGAGTGAAGCTGAAGTACTGATGGCAAAAGAAAAAAGAATATTAGTTGAAACTAAGATGAAATGTATTAAATAATTCTAAAACAACTATGGTATACATTTCACCTTATTAAGACTAGAGATTACTGAAAAAATGCAGTTATTAGGAGATGAGTAAATGTTTTTAAAATATTTACTAGATTATAAGCAATTGCTTATTTGCTAAATAAAGATTATAATGAAGTTTTATTAATTTTTTACTAATATTTAATTTTATTTTTGTTGCTGCTTTTTATTAATATGATATATTAATATTTAATCTTAGTCCTGTTGTTGCTTTTTATCATCACTCTCAGAATGTCATGGTTGTAAGTAAACAGCATGAACCAGAAGCAATGAATAAGCCTCCATCAAGATTTGAACACTCATTCTTATTTTGAATCCCTCCCCAGGGAATTCTACTTGTCTTACTGATGAGGCCACAATGATCAAGATCTGTGCTGTTTACTAATTATCAGAGAATTATGGTCAAAAAGTTGTGATAAAAAAAGCAGAAGGAATAAGATGAAAGAAATCATAGTCAAAAATTAATAGACAATATTTCAGTTAATAAATCAAGTTTTGTAATGATTTTGATATTCATACTGTTGCTAATAATTCTGCTAAGACTTACAAATGATGATGTTGGAAAATTTCTAAGGCTTAGGATTTTTCCATCCTTAAAAATGCAAAGAAAATCCTAATTAATTGCATATAGTTGAAAATTAGTTTCTTCAGAATAGAAAAAGGGTATATTTCACATATGTCTTGATATTTTTTTGCTTCCATTATTGTGCTGCCATTTTGAAAGAAAATTAAAATGTAGCCTTGTGTGATTTTTAACAAATTCTCTTGTATTAATTTCTCTAGAAATTTGATTCCAATATGTCATGAAATTGTTGTTTTTCAAAGAATTGCATTTTTTAAAAAAATCTTTGTTGTTTTTCTTTTTTAAGTCATGCTTGTAAACGTGAACTTTGCATTGATGCCAGATTTTATTTATATTTATTCAACAGTCATGCATTAGATACACAAAAATGTTTGATAATTATCCACAGTTAGAACTGACATAAAAATGGAAAACATTTAAAAAAAATAATTGTACCCACCTCTTACTCATACATAAACTCACCCACACACATTTACAACTTTGCATAAAATACAAATAGTCTACATTATAAGTAGTTTTGTGTACAAGTGTGTGTGTGTGTGTGTGTGTGTGTGTACACATGTACACGTACATATTATTACATGCAGAGTATATATAATCATGTGCAAATATAAGTTCCATGTGAATAGACATATCAGTGCATACATATTTATATATCAAAGTATGCATGTACACAAAAGACACATTTTTTATGATTACATTTGTTTTTGCATATCTTTTTATTATAACTTGTGATGAATAATTTGTTTAATTATTAAAATATACAGACAGTTAATAAAAAAAAAATTAAAATATGTTCTATGGATTCAAATTCACTCAATTCATAGGATCAGTTTATTTTAGATCTGTAAACCTTGTGGAACATAAGGCTTCAACCAAACCAAATGATGCTGCAGCAGTTTCATTAGCATTTTTATGGTGTCATGGTGTTAGTCCAATATTCAAATTGGACAGCTTTGCAAAGATAAATGGCCCAATTATTCTATTATTTACCCATAGCTGGATGTGGAGAAATGGATTCATGCCTTTCCCAAGAACATTAGATAAGTATAAAGTGAATACTCTGTTCCAGTTGTAGTTTTAACTCTGTTCACTGATTTCATTCTCTATATTAGACCACATGCATACGCATAAGAGTTATAACAATCAACACTGCATGTTAACTGTCAGTTTCATACCTAAAGTAATTACCAGATGGTTATCATGCAGTGTCGGTTTCTGAGTCCACACTATTTATATCTACAAACATTCTATTCCCAATATTGAGCAGTCTCACCCCCATAAAGCAGATGACAACTTTCAGCTTTGTTAGACCAGCAATGATAGAAATTGATTGATACTACTGTTTAGGTGCAACTTGATAGGGGATGACCATCTTTTTAAAACTGACTTCTGTCATGTATCTAACAACCTTGTATTTTTATCAGTTTTCAAACAGACAACAACGGAAGTGAAGAAAACATTGTATTGTCTTAGCCATTTTCATAATAAAGAATACTAGTTTTAATCTGTGAAAATTTCACGATTTTCCTCTTTTAATATTCTGATGAATCTTAGTTCTTAAGTTAAGGATTGAGTTCTACGACAATAAAATATCCATAGAAATTCCTCTATTGCATTGTTAAATATTTGAGCTTAACAACATTAACAATATTGCAATAACAATCATGAATGCTGGTAAATATTTTAAGAAGTGGGTACAAATGAATATATTTGAAATTGACAACTTTTTCCATTTCCCTGAAACAGTTCTTAAAAAAATTTATCTTCTTGTCTTTCATTTTCTCACTGAAACCAAGTAGTGTCTTTTCCCCTGTTTCCACACCATCAAAATGAAATAGTCCATTATTTATGAGGTATTGGCTGGGTGTAACGGTTGTGCAAACTAACAAAGGGAGGGACAAGCACAATTATAATATGATTTCTTTCTGTATCATGACATGAATGAAACAGAAACCAGTTTGAGGTAAATAAATTCATTGAAACATTAAATTTTATTCATGTTGCCTTTAGAAAAAATACAATACTATATATTAATCTATGCTTTTATATCATTGGGAGTTGAATAATTAGAAATTTTAATTGTAATTTATCACTTGATAACATTGATTAATTTTGCCTGCAGTTATGATGAAATAAATGAGAAACTTGCTATCATACAATAGAAAAGATGTTAATCATGGAAGACTTTCAACTTGAAGATAATATTATTTTGAATTTTTTATTAGATAAACCATTGTCAGCCATTAATTTTTGACTAGCATTTCTTTCATCTTAATTTTAGTTGATTTTTTTTTTAATCACAATTACACAAACTGTCAGTTTACAGTCACGAATCAGAAATAAAGGATAAGTTATTGGTGAGATTTAAACTCTCATCTTTTTTGTTTTGGTGAAACTTGTTTTCTGTCAACTGTAGGATTGTCATACCCCAAATGGCAGAGAAGCTGTTACAGAAAAACAGGCTTACCAAGGCAAAATTTACATCTCACCAAGCTTTATTTTCAATCCACATAGTTTGCTAATTGCTATACATTGCTGGTTTCAGTTGTTGCAAAGAACAATAACTAAAATTAAGATGTAAGAAATAAGTAAAAACAACTAACAATACTTAATCTAATAAAGATCCAAGATAAAATTACTACTACTATTAGTAGTATTAATATATGTAAAACAATAACAAATATTGCACTAGGGGATTGGTTGTTGTGGTGGAGGTTTAAAAGCTTAGATTTTATCTTCTGCCAGTTTGTAGAGCAGCTGTTAAGGAAAAACAAGTTTTCTATGGCAAAAGGAATATTAGTTTAAGTTCCACCAAGAGGCTATCCTTTATTTTTAACCTGTAGTTTACTAATGGTTGTCAACTGACAGTCTGTGTAGTTGCAATGAAAAGCAACTAAAATTAAGATGAAAAAACTAATTTCAAAGTCAGAAAATTACAAACAGTTAAAGGTAGAATAGTTGAAATTGTTCTGTAGATTCAGATTGACTGAAGTCAAAAAGTTCATTTTGTCATGTTTTTATATACAAAGTGGTACCAAAAACTTGACCATGAAAAGTGTTACTTACCCTAACATTTAGCTTTTATTTGAAATGCTTTTTGCTTGGTGTTTATACACTGGCACTCATCAAAATCCTTATTATATTTGGTTTGCATATACAGGGTGCTACCCTAATTATGAAGTAACTCATATTTTCACACTAAAATCCTTAGGAAAGACCTGAATAAATCTCTTCCAATATGTAAGTTCAGGGATTACTCCTCATAAAATCTGTTGTCAATTACTTGATCCTCATTACTCTGAGTTATGCCATGAATATTTCAGTATAATGTTCCAAAGATCTTTAAGTCACATGATTATTTTATATATATAAAGTAGTTCATCATCAGTAACAAGGTCATATCGCAAACTGAATCAACCTTAAGCTAATTGAACCCCTTGCTCATAATTGGGCCAAGAACCAGGGTAATCTACTCTCGTCTTGTCTGATACACACAAGAACACAGTGCAGATTAAACAGAACAGCAATAATTATAATTTTTTTCTATATTTTTAAAAAGGTAGTAATGTTTACACCACAAAATTGATATTAACAAATCAGCCAGTAAAAATTTCAAAACATCCATATGGTAAATATATCATGAGGAATTCAGCTATCTTTGTTAAAAAGAATGATAATTTGTTTTGGTGTATATCAGATTTTATCATGCAAAGTGCAATATAAATTTTTATTTATAACTAAATCCAAAAGATATAGACCATAAAAACAAGTATTTGATTAACACAATATAACTAAATAAACTAGTTTATTTTATATGTTGACATTCTGTAACCTTCATCAGTTTTTTATCTATTGCTTTTGTTAATTTTTCTACTATTTCTTCTTAAACATTACCTAGCAATTTTTATTGCTTCCAAGGGATCTTTGCTTCAGTATTGTTTTCCATTCTCATCTACATCTTTTAATGCTGGGTCATAAGTTTCTATTGAATTAATATCTGAAGAGGCTACGACCCATTAATTTAGTCTTTGAAACCATTTTTGACAAGGTGAGCACTAGTCAACTTTGAAGAATATGTAAGAGCATTGTCTTGCATGTATATATGCATAAGTCTAAAGCTTCTTGGCTGTGTTTTGTACCATTCAAAAAATATCCAGTACAAGAACTTAGAATAATTCTTTGCATTTATCTTTGCATCAAATTTAAAGGGATCTTTAATTTTACTGTCAAAAAATTACTCCTATCTTCTAAGTCATGTTGGTTGACTATTTCCATGAAGGACCCAACATCTAGCTCAGCTACCAGGTTCATCCAATGTTGCTCTACATTCATCATTAAAAATTATTATTGAGAAATCAATTTTCATGTACATTTTTGTTCAACTTGGTTCTCTGTGATGTTTACTTAAAGATGGTATCTTGGTTGCTTTTTATGCTCTTAATATTCTGCATTTTTTGCTCTCTGCTTAGATTTGTAATATAAGCTGCTTCAAATATTTCTTGCTGGTCAGTTTTCTCTTTGATTGTTCTTTGATTTCTTTTAAACTATTTTGCAATTTCTAAAATTGTGCTTATATCAATCAATAAATGTAAAATACCTTGTTTCTCTTTTGGGTCTATATCTTTCTTACAACCCATGGCAATCCATTTATATATCTGAAATTTAAAAACAAATAACAATATATTATTATATATTTATGCATGTATTTATTTACAGTACAATGATCAATACTCTCATTGTATAATAAAATCTTACTGCATTATTGTAAGTATTTCTAATAAAATGAGATGTTGTAAGCTGAAAATTATACATAAATATATCCTGAAAATGTTAATATTTGTTGTTTAATAATAATTTTATTATAAAAGCAGACTTGCATAAAATCTGACAGTGGATACTGTTCATATTTTGAATCATTCTTTTACTGCACTTGAATTATATGTTAATTATAAAATACTAAAAATGTATTTCTCTGCAAAAGTTAAAAAGACAAACATGTGAATATACATGTAACAATTTCTACGACTGGCTGTAAAACTGAGGATCTGCAAAAAATCTTTCCACTTGGGTCACACAATTCCTAAGGCTGACCCCGTTTGCAAACTTACTACTGTAGTGAAAGTGATTTTTTCTAACTACCTAATAACCATAGATTTATGCCAATATATAAAGATATATACACTATGTGTGTAATAAGCATTCATTTCTAGTAGATAATTTTAGAATAAACTTAAATGGGAAATACTGAGAGTGTGTTATGCCAAATTCCTGTCATCCAATTGATATCTGTAATTCAATTAGAGAAGTCTTTTATCAGTCTTTTTTCTATATGCAAGATAATTTTTAAAAAAAAAACTGTTTAATGTAGAGTATCTAAGTTCATTGAAAAAAATACTAGGATTTGATTCTTAATTTTTTCTTTTATTGGTCTACTGAGAATATGAATACTGAATGATAGACATTATATCCTTATGGATTTATGACAGTCAAGCAATAAGCCCATAGCCAGACATGGAGTTATTAACTGGATTTTGATCTGATATTTTCAATATATAATGCTTGATTTATAATTACTAAATTTAGTGCATTGACAAAGAAAGATTGTTTAAAAATAAATAATTTTCTTTAAAAGAAATGCTTTTTCATCATGAGGCTATTGACTTATTGATTTACCTATGTACTTTTCATTAATGGGTGTGTCTTATTCAGTTTGTTTATACTTTATATTTGTTTTATTTCAGATTTTTCTCCTTCACCACTAACAAAAAGAGGACCCCAACTCCAAGCCCGCGGTTGAAGCGTAGAGGCAGTACCTCGAGCGATCACTCAGAATTAGGCATTGGGACCCCAGGGACCCCCTGTCATTCCTACAGTACAGGAAATCTTAAAGAACTGGGAGAGAATACTGCAGCATACAAGTAATTAGAACTGTTCATACCCCAGAATTGTGGACTCTTTATCTTGTTTTAATTTTTTGTTTACATTTTTTTTAATTCTATGATTTGGCTTGCATCAGTACAGTGTCTGTTTGTTGGTTGTGTTTTGTTTTTGTTTTTTTTATTTTGTTTTCCTTATATTTTTTAATTCATTCTCTGTGTCCCTTTGTTTGATGAGACCTGCTACCAAAGACTGCTGTTTTTATTTTGTTTTTTTTTAATTTAAAACAATTTTTAAAATCATTTTATAAAGTGGGTAAATCAAATTACTTCTTTGTCTCTGTTGTCATTATTTTATTTGAATTTTTTTGCATGAAGATTTTTTTGATGTTTTACCACAGATTTATCTCTTTTTTTCTTAAGAATAAAAAGTATTAAGTTAATTTTTTTACAAAAATACCGAGGACAAAAGCTTGCATTTTGCATGCTTTGAAGAAAAAAAATAGTAACAAAACTCAAAATTAAACAAAAAAAAAATTTCTTTATTTCAAATTATCAGAATCTAGTTACTATATAAAAAAAATGATGTAAGTTGTCTGGACAAGAGAAAGCATAAACTATGATAGTTTTTTCTTGCCCTTTAATAACTATATGGATCATGTGGTATCAAGCATGCTTTTGGGCTTACTAATATATAGTAAATAAGACAGTCTTTTTCAGATTTGTTAGAAATTTGAGGAACAGAAAGGCATAAGTTCTTGCTCGCATTGCTGAAATAGATTTTAAATTGTTTTATTGTGTTAAAACATTTTAGTAAATAGTCATATTGATAATAGATAAATAGGCTTGTACTAAAGAAAAGCTTATGTGATGTGATCAGTAATTATTGATAATAATAAAAAAAATAGAAAATCACTGGTTTGCTAATGTTGACATTGCTTAACAGTTTGTGATAAGTAAATTGGGAATTTAATTCTTAGAATTATTTGTATTTAACTATCCAAGAATTGATAATTTTCAGCCATTAACTTCAACCTGAATGATCTATCTGTATAAATACATATTATTTAGTGTATTTAAAACAGAAAAGGTCATTCAGTACAAAGAACATTCCAAGTTAAATGTTTAGCATCTTCATATTTCCAGTAGAGTTACCATTATCAGTTACATATATATATATATATATATATATATATATATATATATATATATATATATATTCACAATACATTCCATTTATTTACTTTCTTACATATTCTTTTTTATTTACTGATTAAAAAATAATTTTGCTGGGCAGCATTATTACTTCAATAATATGACTTTCAATATAAAAAAAAAATGTAAATAAAATATATAAGCTTACTTATAAAATTTTGTAGCTTATAAGATGTTAGTGCTTGTTGCATATGCATATTAACCTTTACTACTATGGATTATTAATATTACTTCCCTTTCAACTGTATTCTTTTTCATGGCCTCTCAATTGCAATATCCTTATTGTTAATTTCACTTAAAGTTGTTTCTGTTGCTATAGAAGGATATGACAACACAACTGTGAAATTCAAACGCACGATTGTTCAGGGATCAGAGTCACCTTCAGTGGCAAGATAAATTTCTTGTACAGCAAATGAAGTTACAGAGTGATAAAGGTTAAATTAACTCTTTCCATTTTCATCTTTTATAGATTTGTGTGTATGTGTGTGCCTATTTAAATATGCAATGTTTACACTTGAAAACAATTAAATTACTACATAAGAATTGGAGTAAAGTTTTGTAGTATAGATTACAACTGAGTATATACAGGGGTTGGACAAAATAATTGGAACAGGTGCAAATTCCACTCCTATATTTCAAAGACCTACTATATTAAGAACTTTAACTAAAACTTTGTAATTGCAGGTTATATCTATTGTAAATACGTTTATTTATCTAATTTAATCTTTGTCTTATTTATTTATGACCTCTCAGTTTGAAAAAGGGCAAATTGTTGGAACTCGCATAGCAGGAGCCTCGATCCCTAAGGTTGCTGAACTGTTTGGTTTTTCAAGAGCTACCATATCAAGAACTATGACGCAATTCTAGAAACAGGGCAAAACCTCGAGTAACCGAAGCAATTCTAGCTAGACTTGCAAAATTACTGACAGGGACCGACGTGCATTGAAACGCACTGTGGCAAAAATCATCGGACTACTGCGGCCAAAGTGACTGGTGAGTTGAATAATCATCTGAATAGTCCAGTTTCTAGTTAAACTGTTCATCGTGAGCTCCATAAGGTTGGATATCATGGAAGAGCCGCTGTAAGGAAACCTCTACTCGCCACTTGCAACATTCAGAAGTGGTTGAAGTGGTGCAGAGATCACAATGCCTGGTCTGCAGACCAATGGAAGCAAGTCATATTCTCAGACGAATCCAGTTTTTCTCTTTTCCAAACTTCAGGGTGAGTTTATGTGTGGAGGCAGCCCAAAGGATCTTACAACCCTGACTGCCTTCTTCCAACAGTGAAGCATGGAGGTGGATCAGTGATAGTTTGGGCAGTCATATCATGGAAATATCTCGGTCCAATAGTTGCCCTGCATAGAAGAATCAACAGCAAGGATTATCTGAACATTTTGGAAGATCATGTTTATCCAATGGCCCAGACTTTAGCCTTGATGGTGACTGCATCTTCCAAGATGATAATGCTCCAATACATACCGCTCGAGTGGTTAACAATTGGTATGAAGAGCATAAAAGTGAGCTAGAACACATGGAGTAGCCTCCCCAATCTCCAGATAGCAATATTATTGAAAATTTGTGGTGCATTTTGGAGCGACAAGTTAGGAGCTCCACCGTTATGTCTTAAAGAGCTGGAGCAGGTGTTAATGGAAGAATGGCTGAAAATCCCTTTGGTTGAAGTCAGGAAGCTGTATGATTCCATTCCTAGATGTATTAAAGCTGTATGTGAGGCTAAAGTAGGACCAACTCTATATTAAATAAATTTTCTTTGAATTTAACAAGTGTTTCAATTATTTTGTCCAACCCCTGTATATCCAAGAAATTGTTGTAATATATCGGGTGTTTGGGGGAGAAAATTTACATATTCATATTTAATTTATAGCATATTTAAAGATAAATCTTAATTTCACATGCATACATATTTTAAGGAAAAACTATGACAAAGTGGTAAAAGTTTTTGCGTAATGCATTTTGTCCTTTAGGACTTACTCGGACTTTGCCATAGTATTTTGCCTAAAATAGTTCTTGGCATAAAAATTTATATATTGTTTTCTCATACATAAATATGCACAAACCTCCATTATTTGTCATTATTATTTACAAGTTTATTTTAGGGGCTAACAGTACAGTTTAAGCCTTCTATTTATAAGACCATTATATTATATGCAATATATTGTAGTGTAATATTTGGAAACTTTTAAAAATATATATTATGCACAATATTTTGGAAACATTTAAAAATATTTCTAGCATATATATATATATATTTGGAAAATATGTCTGAAACAAACCAATTATCCAGGGGATGCTTGAGAGCCCACCCCATATGTGAAAGTGATGTCAACTAATTTTAATGTGCAAATTCCTACTTGCAGCCTCTCTTTGACTTAAAGCCTCACTCAACTTGAAACACTTTGACAATGGGCCTAGTCTGAGATAGTTGTGTATTTCCTGCTTGAGCCAGTGGTTAGTGTTCAAGTCCATTTTATAAAATGCCAGGATTTTACATGCTGATATTCAAAGTGGGCTAGTTTTCCCTATTTGACCTTGTATCCGACTAAAATTATGTATGTATGTGTATGCTAAGAACTACTTTGTTTTAGTTTTTCAACCTCCTCTAGAATTGTTTGCAAGTAATGAATCATTTTATCTTGGCACCTTTCTTCTGCTGATGTTAGATTTAAATATATAATAATAAAACTTGCATTTATAAAAAGCTGTTAAATTATCATAAGAGTATTGTTTTTCATGTAATTTCTGTATTGCTAAAATTTGATTGATACTTTTCATAAGCAGTGGCCAAATATTCTCCTTAAATATAGTATTAGTCCTTTTTTGTGTGGAGCTCTTTTAATAGAAGTTCTTCCAAAAATAATGTACAGTTTGATGTGAATTAAACAATCCTGCAGAAGGTTTGCACCTTTTTCTTTCCACAACTGTTAATGGTTGGATTTTGTATAAAACAAATTTATAGATTAAATAATGTATAGGAGTTGATTCTCTTGCCTTTCACAAGTCTTGAAGTAACCCATGTGATTTTTAAGATGGAAACTCTTCTGTCTAGTTTTCTGATAATAATAATAATAATTTATTGTAGTTTAGTGACTCATTCTCATCAGGTTTTTAGTTTCTGGTTTCAATAGAAGCTTTAGATATATTATAATTTATTTTACAATTTGAAGAATCTCTTAAAATAGATGCTTCACTTTTTATATAAAAACTAGAAAAATAGAGAAAAAATGTCAAGGAAGAAGAATAGCAGAATTCAGGAGAATTTTGCAACTATAGTTTAATCTTAATATCTTTTTGCTTTCTCATATTACAGTTTCTGATTTATAGTCGATAAACAGAGGCAACTAATGTCAAGTTACTAGTAATGTTTTAATAGAAAAAATCTAGCTAATTTATTTTTAAATGCATCTAGATACTTGAAAAAGTAACAGTGACTTTGATAATTTTATATAACAGCTTTCAGTCCTCTTTAATTAAAAAAATAAATATGGCTTGAATTTTTTCCTTTAAATTTTACAAAAGTCTAGAAGAAAGATAAAAAAAATTTTGTGTGTTTTGTTGTTTCATCTTTTAAAATTTTTATTTTATATTTATTTAGAAGCTACTTTTTTATTTTTATTTTTGTCTCATTAGTCTTATTAGAATTTTTAATGTATTAGTGTCCGCAAAAAATTAAAAGAATAGAAAAGAATTTTGTAAACTCGTGTACAGATATTTTCTCTTTGTCACATCTTTTTTTATTTTATGTACAATGACACTATTAATTGCTAAGCTCTCACTAAATGATCTCTTTTGAGATGCAAAATTCCATATTCTTTACCAATTCTGGATATCTTAACCATTTTCAGTAGTTGTATTCAATAAATTTTCATTTTGAAACTGACCAATTGATTTTCTCTCACTCTTTTAATTTTGGTACCTTCTTTTTTTTTTTATTACTCAACATATCAACTTAGTTTCTTTGAAAAGTATGGAAGCACAAATTATACAGAATAATTTTCAAATAAGTTTACTTAATGAAGTACCTAATAAAATCTTTGAAATTGGTTAAACCTTCACTGCTTGATTCCTGAACCATTTTGTAACAAAAATCAGTTGAAATTCTTTTTGAGCACTTTCATTTTTTTATCTTCCACTCATGAAAGAGTGCTTGTGGATTTACATAAATTTTCTAAACGCTATTAAATTGCAGTCAGAGTGAGTATTGAAAATGTCAAGTATTTGTTGGAAGTTATTGAGTTTTCACTAGCATTTCTTTAATCTTAATTTCAGTTATTTTAATTGCAATTTCTCAGATTATAATTCTGCAGCAAGTGGTATTATAATTTCAAATTTTACAAGAGTTTTATTCTTTATATCTAATCTATGATGTTGGCTGTAAATGAGAAATTGCCATAATAAGTGATTTAAATTACTATAAAAATACTAATTGAAAAATTAAAAATTATTAATAATAACTGACAATGATTCATCTCATAATAAATTCAAAATATCTTTTGGAGGTTTTTAAAAAATAAAAATGAAATAAGTACAGTTTAAAAGCTGTAAAATCCATCCTAAATTATTTCTTAAAAAACAGTTGTTTATGTAAGAATATACAGTAACTTTTATGCTAATGAATATTTTACAATTTTCTATTGTAAGATAAAAGGCCTAGTTAGAGAACCGTTTAACTTTATTTTAATGATACACTATTTTTATATGCATAAAATATCTAAACAGACTCAGCCACAAAGTAGCTAACAGAAGAACCTGAACATTTCTAATTGTCCTTCATGTGTATAACAGGATATAGCTATCTTGAAGTGGTTTAGATGTCTAACATTTTTACGCTTTATTCAGACATTAATTTACAATCATGTTACATTTTTTTTTCTAAACAAAACTGCATATATAAAATACCAGTTTATTCATACTGTCAAGAAATTATAGCAGTATTTAAATATTATAATTGTATTGTATTTACAAAATATCAAAATCTTTTATTAAACTAACCAAATACTTTATTCACCATTGAATAATAATGATTTTTATGTCACCAAAACAATGAGGGGAATTTGCAACATAGAAAATAAAAAAGTATGTATGTATGTATGTGTGTATATATATATATATATATATATATATATATATATATATATATATACACGCATTGTATTTTATATAAATGATTTAAATATTATTGTATGTTATATTAAAATCAGGGGTTACAAGCATAGGTAATTAAAATTTGGCTCTTGACTACAATGTCTTGTCATAAATAAAATTCTACTTCTCAAATCATTAAAAGTAGAAATATTTAAAGAAAGTTAATATGAAGCAAAAGAAAGATTGGTGTTGAGTAATGCCTCATAGTTTTGACATAACAACAGAATCACTCATTTCTAAGTGAAATGAAATCATATACATCTCACATTGTGTTATGATTAGAAAATATCTCATTGTGGTGTCATATATATAAATAATTGGAACTTAGATTTTGGCTAAAGCAAGGAAAATTGCATTACTTCTTCTAATCAGTAACAAACACTTCATATAATGAAAAATGTTAAAAGTTCCTAATATTGTTTATACTTTATATATAGTAATTGTATATGAAGTAAATTAATTTGTGGCAAAAAACTTATATTAATATCTAATGTCATTTGATGAAGAATAATAGAGACATGAAACAAAATGTAATATCTTTCTTATCAAAATGGAAGTTGAAATTGCTATTCAAAAGAATATCTTTTAACAAAAAAAACATAAAAATTAAACACTATATACTTTTTAAAACTAGTATCTAGCTGCTTGTATTGCCCCCTTGAGAAATATAATTTAGAACGATTGCTTTTCCCAAAAATGTGAAAGTTTCTTGACTTTAATATTAAAAACAAATTCAAATTTGTAAGACTATATATGAATAGAAAATATGGATTAAATCCAACAAAATGATTAAATAAAGTACAAATAAGAAAACCTTTATAAACTTGACCTGTTTCATTATTTATTTTTGCTTCATCAGAAATTATTGGGGAATGTGGCAACATAGAGATGTTTTGATATTTTGAATTCCATGTTTGACTTCATTGCTTCATTCACTACAATTAAAATACACACACACATACAAATGCTACAAAAAATGAACATGTGACATCTACATGACCAATGAAAACAAACAATATAGAATTCAAAATATTGGAAAAAACTTTGCACTACCTAATTCACAAAAGATTTCTGATGACATTAAAATAAATAGCAAAACATATCAAATTTATAAAGATCTTCCCACTTGTTTCTTATTTAATCAAAACTAAATATTCAGTCTCAACTAGTATCTTCTCAGTACTCTTAAGTCTCTACTGAATAAAAGTGCTTTCTCTATGCTTGTTGTGTTCTGATAACTTTTTAGTTATTACAGCTATTTAGATAACAACTGAAAATCATGTATTGGCACTTATCAATATCTATATTAGAATAATCTCCAGTTTATTTTTTAACTGCTACTTGTGTTTAACAAGTAGACAAGAAATTACTATAATGTATGCAAAGAGAAAGCTGAAGAAGGATGGATTTTGCCAGCTCTACTTTACCCAAGATATGCTACATGTAAATGAATACCTCCTGAGACACATGGGGAGAACTGGTCAGATGCTCTACGACCACACCCAGTCATGAGACTGATGATGATGGCAAGGGAACTGAAATGTTTGAAAATATGTTTATTATTTTATAAACACATAAAGTTCTTTAAGCAGGTTTAATATTTTGATTGTGCTGCCTGCATATACCCATCTCCTCTCAAAATATTGGTGAAGGCAACAATTCATTGTTATTTTGTAACAAATGCAAATCCCCATATGAAATGAAAAAAAAGTATCTGTTATTAGAACTGAACTACTGACTCTGATTTTTGTATTTTGCTTATGGATCTTAACCAATTCTATTTTTCATAGTTTGCAAACACAAGCTAATCACAACCACAAAAGTTATTAGAATACTTTCATTGACTCTCCAGCAATAAAAACTGTCCATTATGAGTTATTAAACATTATATTTGGCAATAGTCATCAGGCTATATACTTGGGCTTATTACAGCAGTTTACCATTGTCCACTACCAAGTAAAGGCATTTTTGTCACAGAGATTTGTCAAACCTTATGCAGAATTAAACTTCCTTATTTATGGTGAGGTTATTTATCCCCTTACTATAAATATTGTGAATCCAAAAACTATAATTACTAAAGCATCTTTTGGTACATGACTAGTTGAGCCTATTTCTGGATCTATTGCTTAATGATGGAAATTTAAGTTACTGTCAAAGTAGAAGTAATTGTGTTATTATGCAGCCCTGATTGAGGAAATCCAAGGTTGGATCAAGAGAATCTTTAGTTAACTTTTCATCCTAACAAGACATTATCTATCTATTATTAAATATCTGTTAATAATAAGTTGTTAATTTCTCTAAATAAAAACAGGTGTTTGTAATATAATACTGTTGAGGTATTTTTGTCCTACTCTTATAAAAACTTTGTGTTTAAAAACACATTGGATCTTAAAGTAGTGTTTATTGAAGGTCACATTAATTGATATTAATTTTTTTTTTAATTTCTTTGTGCAAAAGTGGAAAAGCTTAAATACTTGTGAAGAAAATATGTATATTTATATTTAACAGCCAATAAAGAAAATATTAACTTTTTCACTGAGAATAGTCCTAAATAAATAAAACTTTTAAAAAAGTGGAGACATGTCATTTGTGATAGAGACTCAGTTTCATAATGTAAATTTAATTTGATTATTTTAATATTTAAGAGACTTTTTTAGCTGATTGAAATCAGTTTGTGACATAACCAAACCCTATTCCAACCATGTCTTGATTTTACCAAGCAGAAACTTCAATCTGCTAAAAGCCTCCATTTTATTTTGAATAAATTTCATGATAAATAAAACTCATTATTTGTACTTAGATATGTGAGAACAGTAACTTTTACTTGACAATATATTTTAGATACACCCTTCTGAAATGTTTTATTGCATAGAAATAAAATATTTAAAAAGATTAAGCCATCAATTAAAACAGAAAAAAAACTTTGAAAATTCTCTTAAATTTTAAAATAGCCAAAGATGGCATTGTGATCCTTGAATTAATTTCTTACAAAAATAATTTCTTCTTTTTTAAAGTTCATCTAATTAATAGTTAGGGCTGTGAAAATATTTTATTAGACTGAAAAGTTTTGAAAAGAATTTTAAATAATGGTGTATCTCAGATATGAAGTCAGGTAAAACTGATCATTATAAAAAAAAAACCTTGTTTTATTCTTGACTTTTTTTCCAAGAAAACTGCTAAAAAAATCAAATTTGTATTTGTAAAACCGCAACACTTATTGACATGTAACATTGGGTTCACTTTATAAAAGAATAATATTCTTATCTTGAAGCATTTTAACCAATCAGACCATTTTCCTCTGATTTTTAAATTTCTCAAAATATTTTATTTTTAATGCCAATAAAATACAACTTTGTAATCAGCAGCATTTGTAAATCTAACATAATTTACAATAAAAGTAGATGGAGAATCTGGTTTACAAAATTATGATTATTGCAATGATAGTAACATAGTACCTATAAAAATGATGTAATTATAGACCAGCATTTCTACCTATGGTCAGAGTATTTGTATGCTCTGACCAAGATCAAAATCTAATATCCTAGCTATCTGTCTACAAAACACAAATATATATATAATTTTATGTATGCAGGTTGCCATATAATCTGTCTTAAATGTACTGTTACAAGAGTTCCTACTGAATATATACAGCTACCATTAAATACTCTATTTCTGCCAATTTAACTTTTTTTTTACTGAATTGGCAAAATAAACATATTTGACATCAAAGATTTTGAAAAGTTATATTATTTAAAAAGTGTTTAAAATATTTATTATATGCTATGGTATCTGTAAATTGTTTGAGCATATAATTAATGTATATTTATGGTTAGTCAAAAGAAAAAGGTTTTAAAATGAGTATGAAGATATTTTAGAATTATGTCTGTTTAGTTTTAACAAAAATAATGTTTAATTCATATATTGGTAGAAAACTCAAAAAATAATTAGGATTTTAAAAATAATTCTTTAACATGTTGATAGAAATATGAAAACTGAATATTAAAAAAAATTAATTGCATTTAATCATTTATGTATAATATTGTAAATATAAAAAAAAAAAAATTATTATTAGCAAAATGCATTCTGTTTAGAAGTTGTGTGGCTATATCTGAAAGTCACTCATTAAAAGATAAACATATCAATCCAAAGAGCAATTTAAACTTTACAGTTGCCTGGAAGATTAGTTTTTAATTTTTTCCTCCACTCACCTCTTTTCATGTGTGCATATAAGATGCTACTCTGTTTTACATGTCAAAATGACTTCCTCAAACGAAAGGAAAAATTGATAGAAATTAACTGTGAGATATCCAGTCAAACATGAAAAGCTTGAAAGGTTGATTTTTCTGTTCAAATTCACAAAGCTTATGAGTAGCATCTTGTATATATTTAGATATAAACTTGATTGAGAAATTTTAGTGTTTACTTGAATATATATATATATATATATATATATATATATATATATATATATATATATATATTGTAATTTGTATTTGATATTAGCAGAGCAAAATCAGTGAGAGGAAAAAGTAAATATTTCACACCTGTAACTTGTCCCAATTGTTTCCAAAATGTAAGGCAGTATTTTTATCCCCTAAGAATATTGTGCAGTTTACTTTGTGGAAAAAAGCAGAAATACTAGACTTAGTTTAAAGCATCTGGAACAAGCCAAAACAAAATGTTTTGTTCTACTGAATCATGCAGATTTTTTCTATAACAATAATAATACACTCTCTGTAGTAAACATAGAAGCTGTAAAAGGTCTTAAATAATTACTTTGACACTAATGCTCTTTTTCTCATGTATTTTTTAAATTCTGATTTTTCAAAGAAAATCATTTTTTATTCCCTTAAAATTGGTAAAAATTAACAATTTTCATTTTATTTTATTTATTTATTTTTTTTCGTTGAAAAAATATTTTTTTCTTTAGTTATGGCCTGAAAATTTGTCAATGTTTCTACTTGATCCAATAGAATAGATCTTTAACATATTGCCAGTAACCTTTTTCCTAACTAAATCCATCAGACCTTCCTCTAATATAGGCTACTCACTAACCCTCTGTGGTGGGGAAAGGAGTAGTGAGTTTTATGACTAATAAACTCCTATACTAACTGAAAGCCTGTGATTATAACTAATTTGGTAAATTTTGGAAAATGTCTTCTAGAAAAATGTCACTGGCAATGTACCAATTAGAGCTTGGGAGATTCTTTACTGTGAATTATTAACTATTTTTTTATGATTATGATTCAGACTACATTCATCCAAAAGTGAAGTTGAATTTCATAATTTTAATTTTATAAAGTATATTTATTGATTTCATTATCCTTAAGAGCAGAAGGGCTAGTAAAACAAAATGTCATTTATTTTTTAACTGAATATATAAGGTCAATCAAAATGAATGTATATACAACCTACTTCCTTTATGTTTTACTTGATGTCTAAGAAACATAATTTCTGTTTTTTCTTGATTTAAAAAATCCCCCCCCCCCCAAATGTCAGTTACAGTGGGTAAGATAATTTTCATGTTCAAACTAAATCACCTGAGAAATACAGGATGCCACAGAAATATGTCCCACATAATAGTAAGACATTAGTGGCAATGGTGTCTTCATCTAACTAATGCCTCATTATATGAGAGTTGTTTCTGTTACACCCTGTATAATTACAAGCTGATTTGACATCAGGATTAATGTACTTAAACAATTATTAAAATGAATTTCATATAACCTTATTGCATAACTGCATTTTAGGATGAGATACAATCTCTATAAATAAATATATATATGTATTGAAATACTAAAGTTCTAAATATTCTTAACAAAATTTCAAAATATTAATAATGAATTAATAATTATTGACAATGATTAATCTGATAAAGTATTAATGATATGATTACTAATACTACTTGTGTATGTAAATAAAATAGTAACATCAAATTTGATGTCACCAGGAAATAATAAGTTTATATGGTTAGGTTTGATCTGCAAGTCATTAGCTATTAGCTGAAGTAGTAAGAGCAGCTGTCATTGTAAGATAAGTTTATTGCAGTAAAAGAGATGCAAGTTCAAGTTTTGTTGAGAGCTTATTCTTTATTTCTAATTTGCACTGTTTACCAATAGCTGTTAGATAACTGAATAGTGGCAATGGAGAACAACTGGAATTAAGATAGAAAAAGTATTAGTTGAAAATTAATAAAGGTTTACAATGGTTTATCTAATCTGAATTTCAAGATAGAATTTTCTTACCATGTTCTTGACTTTTTTTTTAAGATGGGAGAACTAAAATGAATTGTATCTAGTGAAGAAAATAACAAAATATGCAATATTATATAAGTATTTGTTGAACTGGACCAAATTTGATACAGGGTTATATTTCAAGTAGAGCACGAGGCAATATTCATGCCATTACTATATCATGTTTTATCATTTGGAAAATGCCTTTTGCTTCCCAGATTAGATTGTGGCGTATGAAGGACTAACTCACAGCCTTCTGTGTAGACTAACATCATTGTCTACAACTAACCATGATGTTTGTTTATTTGTTTTGTATTTTTGCTTCTTTCCGATTAAATAAAAAAAAACAAGCAAAATGTATCACATACTTGTTTTACAATGAGCAGGTTAAAAAGCCACAAATATGTAATTTTAATATGAACTTCGATTATAAAACAAATGTTTTCTTTCTTGTAAAATAAACCTTTTTTCTTTCCATCAAACTCTTCTTTTTTTCTCAGTTCACTTTGTATATACATAAATACATCACAAACATATATATACATTTATAATATATACACAAAATTTTGTTACATCTTTTGCTGATTTTTTTTTCTTTTACTTTTTTAATTTAATATAAATTTTTTTCCCCATATATTTGCACTTTTTTCCTTGTGTGCATGGAAGCCACCAACCTTTTGTGATGTGAAGTCCCTGCCTTTTACCTGCCTCTGTAAGTGACCAAAACCTTTTCTGTGTATGTGTGTGTTTTGTTTTGTTGGTATTTTTAATTTGTAATATTTTTTAAACGTTTTGGCTGTTCATGTTTTTAATACAGCAGACATTTCACTAAATACTCAACAGTGCTTACTATACTTTAAATAACTTACTTGGAGGAAATCAGCTTTTACTATCAAAACACTAGTAATCAAAGTAATGGTAATAGTAATTATACTATATGGAAACATATATGAAACATTTGACATTTGTTGACTAAACACCCAGTGCTACTGTTTGAAATTTATCAAATATTTCTATTAAAACAGTTTTTCAGGAAAGTAAGATTACTAGGTGTGGAAGAATTAGAAAACAGAAACATTACTAAGGAGTGAAAACAAAGGAAGAATAATCAAGAGGACAGCAGATAGTGATTGACATGCATTTAAAGTTTTGAAGATTAAAGTTGGCTGGAATGCATGGAAAAACAAAGTTCCACAAGCAAGAAGTGAGAGAAAAGAAACTGTTAGCATAGAACTTACAGTTACATCTAGCCAACTCAACTGTAAATTGATGAGACCCCATTGCCAGTCTAGTACTGCACTTAAATTCATAAAGTCTAAGTACCATAGCGAAGAATTCATCCGAACAATTACCATGAAAGTATTTATAGAAAAAGCACAGAGAGGCAACCTTACGGCAGTGGGAAAGTGACTGAAGCCAAAGTGCCAGATTAGGACTGATAATATTGCTGATTCTTCTTTGGATTTTCTCAAAACTCTCTAGATATATAGCAGGAGCTCTGGACCATATGTGGCAACAATATTCTAAGATGAATGGTAGACTTATAGATATGTAAGATTAATTTTTGAGATAAAAATTATCTAGCACAGTGAACCAACATTCTTAGCAGCTAACCTGGCAATGGATTCAATATAGTCTTTCCACTTCATGCCAGTCAAGAACGTTAGCCTGAGTAGGCACAATGAGTCACTCTCCAGTAGGATAGCATCAACCATGCTGATGGAAGGCAAAAAGAGGTCTAAGTTGATTAATAGAAAGCAGTTTAGTTTTGGAGATGTTAAAATTAACAATAGACTGAAGTGCATTGTCCAAAGTAGTGTGGAATGTCAACATTTTGATTGTCATTATTTTCTTTACAAGTTATATGTGATATATCCATTTTAGTTGCTGCTGCTGTTGAAATCCTCAAGTTTGAGGTAAACTTACCACAAATGACTTATTATGGTGAAATGGTTAACAGGCTGCCTTAGCACACTATTATTAATGAATAACAAGTTCAGTTCTCACTGAGTTCCCCATGCTTTGTGCCAATATTAAACAAAGTAAACAATCATTATCTTTGATACAAAAATCTGTGTCTTTCTCTTATAAAGTTTATTCAGTTGATTAATATGTATTAAGTATAGGTTGAATGTTTGTGCAATAATAAAAGGTAAATGAACTTTGGAAACTTATAAATAATTTTATTCTACTTCTACAGGCATATAGTCCAGACCTACAGCTATCAAATCTTCACCCACTCAATTCCTGGCCTTTGCATTATACAAAGAAAATAAATTATTCTTGCTTGGAATGAATACTTATTAACACCAGAAGAGAAATATTCTTTTAATATTTTGCACATTTCAAAAATATTTTTAAGCATTATTTCACTATGCCTTGTAAAGCTAAGTTCAATTGATTAAAGTTTTATTTTGAATGTTTACTTGATTTAGGTAAATGCTTACATGGTTATTTTTCATATTAATGTTGTGTTTTAAATAAAGACTACATTACTTGTCCATAACTGAGTGTTGCCTAAATGAACTAATCAAAGCTTTATGCTAAGTAAAGAAATATTAAACAAAACAAATATTGACTTCAGCATTGAATAATTATAAAATTTTATTTATAAAATTATTTCTACAATGTCCACACAAGAATCTACTATTTAGAAATAGGCAGCATTATCAAAAGGATTCACTAAATTTTGGTGATAGAAAAAAGTGTTACACACCCAATGTAAATTTTGATATGAAAGCAAATATGAAGAAAAGTTAAAAATTGAAATTTTCTCATTATTAGAAAATTCATAAGCTTATCTTGAATGTAAATATGCTGTTTATGAAAGTTGATTCTCTTTTAGTAAAAGCTGATCCTTACTTATTAACTTGTTTATTAGAGTAGCAATTTCTATCATTCACAGTTTGGCCCACAGAATTGCAATTACTGAAATTCCCATCATCCACAGTTAATAGATTAAATACTCTCAAGTACTTATTGAAATGTCTGTATTGATGAGAATGATCATTGTGATTTTGTTTGACTTTCATTGAAATAAAAATTGAACAATACTTATACCATGCCATCATTGTTGCTTTCAAAATGTTTTTGCTTTTAGAAGAATGCTACAAAATCACTTATGTATATTTGAACAAGCAGTAAATCAAAATTTAGAGTATTTAAGATGCTTTCAGCATTTCTTTTTTTTGTTTTTAAACATTTACATGAAATTTTCAGGAAATTTCTCTTAAGGGTTTTGATTTACTATGTTTTGTTGAAGTGTGGTTTGCAAATATATACACAAAAAGATCTGATTTCAGGCTGTGAATTATTAGACAAGGTAAAGAAATTTCAGGTGTTTCATTTTTGTTTATTTTTACAATGGTAGGTACTTAAAATATATTGAAAGGAAACATATTTAATCTTAGAAATCTCTTGGCTTGTTCCTTTTATGTATACACACACACATATACATATATATATATATATATATATATATAATATTTTATATGTAGATAGATATACAGAAAACCATGTTTGTTTGTGTGTGTGTGTATATATATATATATATATATATATATATATATATATATATATATATATATTCATTCAGCACATCAGTAGATATTCTCCAAAAAGATATGTAGTAATGGCTGTACTTGGGCCAGAATTTGGCAACCACTATATATGTGTATGTGTATAATTTGTTTATATGTGTATTTTTCAATATTAATGTATCTTATATGTGTGTAAATATTTTGTGTAAAAATAGATCACTATATTTGCACACACATACATGTGTATTTGTACATACATGCATATCTATACAGCTGTACTTACGTTTTTTTTCAAAATAGATATGTATATCATTATCACAGTTCTTGTACAAAGATATATATATATAATACAAGCATATATAAGTTGTATGTGTGTGCATATATATATATATATATATATATATATATATATATATATATATATATATATATATTAAAATAATGATAATACATACAACTTTGGGCTTGTTTTTTGTTCATTTTATCCCAAGCAAGGCAATAATGCCACTATGTTATTGAGAGTGAAAGACAATGAGAAAACTGTAGTAAGGAGAAAGGACAATAAAAGAACAGTATTCAGGAAATTAGAAGATGGCAATTGACATTGCATTTAAATTTTTGAAGATCATAGGTGGCAGAGAAGTAAGAAATTGGTAGAGAGTTCCACAGAACTGCTGTATATACATAAAAAATACTTTTATACATTTATAGATGGGTATGTGCTTATAGCTTTTATATATCACTTCATAAGTGAGGTTAAGATTTTATGAAATTTTTTAGCTTAATAATGTTCTTTCTAATAGTTATTTATCAGGTAAATATTTTGAACTTTTTTTATATATGACCTGTGATAATTATTTAATGACTAAAGTTTTTTTCTATGAAATTTATACAGACAAGTCAAAGATGTTAGTTCCCCAGTTTTTTTTAAATACAATTGTGTATATAATTTTGTCATTAATATCAATGAATTTATACAATTGAAAAAGTATCCTTTTGTTCATTTTAATAAATTCAAATATCTTTTGTTTGATTTCAACTGTAAGTTTCCATGTGGGATTTATTGCTTAAAGTTAAATGTATGTTGTCAACATTAATTGCAGAGATTGAAACTTAATATTTAAACATTTTTATTAGGCTTTTGATAATGTTTAATATTTTGATTTGTAAGCTTACCAACACCTATATGATTTTTAAGACAGTAGTAGACAGATAACTTAGTTCACATCCAAGCCTATAACAACCTTTGCTCACTGTCATAAGAAATGTTGAACCAACTTAAAAATACCTACAGAAATTGTAGTCTTTTAGTATATAAAATATTTAAAGTTTTAGTTTTCCACCTTTTTAATATACACAATTTGCAGATATAAATGCAAAATAGGATTTTAAATAAAAACTGGAATGCAACATAAAAAGAAAAATGTCAAAATAAAATATCTAACAACTTATACATAGCTACTCATGATTCAGCATGTTTTGAATCTGCCACCATTAGTTTGTGATTTTGCAGTTAATGTTCTTCAATTCATTTTCAAACTTTAAATTGAGCCATGATAAAGCAGTTTCAGGTAACATTGTTTTGTAGGGATATATTAATAAACCATCATCAGTATAGTGGAAATACGTTGATTGTTTAAGTAAAATATTTTGGAAGGGACCAGTCTCTAGAAATTCTATTGGTTCCTTTGTGGAAGACAATGGTATAGAGAATGGAATTTTTGAAACAAGTTCAAACTCTGGCTAGGGGAGTTTGCTTTGGGAAAGACATCCCCCCACACACACACTAAATATGTGTTAATAGCATTGCATTTGTAGCCTTGAGCATCTTAGCCCTTTAAAAATTTACTTATGATTAAATTGCAGCTGTATCAATTAGTGTAATTATAGCTCCATTCTCCACATGGTGTCTGTAAAAATAAACAAAAAACAGCAACAAAAGTTAAAGAATAGGGATATTCTGGTGTTGCATCTTCTTTTAATTCAAATTTTGCTTTTACTTTTGAGCAAAATCCAAGAACATCTGAAAAAAATTTTCAGGAAAATTTGATTTGAGTTCCTTTTTCAGTTTTTCAGTGTTGGTTGACAATCAACTTACATTATCACAAAATGTGTTTATTGGTACATTGAACAAGTCGAACGATTCCATCCAGTCCGTACTGAATAGGTTTTGCAATTGATCCATGGCATACGCTTTTAATTTTTTCTCTTTCCCTGAGAAAAAAACGTTTATGACAATTTTTCCCAAGAATTTTCCTCCTGTCACCCCTCTGGCGTTTTTTTTTTTTTTTTTTTTTTTTTTTTTTTTTTAGATGCAATTAATATTGGTCTGTTAATTCTTTTCCAGGTTTCAGCATTTATTATTATGTCCGAACCTGTGTATAATTGTAATTTGACTTTTTTATTATTTAGTCAAACATTTATATATTTCCTTTTTATTGACTCGACTGCTTTTTGTTTAATAGTACAATGGACAAATTTTCATTTTTCATTTTACTTTTGGGCTTCTTCCTAGGATAGAAAAATTTATATCCTTTGTTCTCACAATTTTTACACTCTTTGTTTTTAAAAGGACAATTTTTAAATAAATATAATTTGCCTCAACCAAAACAAGGATTAATTTTAAAAGAAGTTTCGTTTTTCCTACCTTTTGGCTTATTATGGACTGGTTGAATATGGGAAATGTCTCAATTTTCGCCGTGTCTGCCCTTAAATTAAAAATACATTGACACTCATTCACAAGATTTTGAAGTGTTATTTTTTGGTCTTTTAGCAATCTCAATCTTATTTCTGCATCTTTTGGTGCAGTCAGTCCCTGAATGAAAATTAGGCATTTAAACATATCTGGTGTAATTTCGCTCAAACTAAATTTTTCACATTCTTTGTTGACTATACTGGCAAAAGTCGTCTAGTCCTCATTTTCTTTCTTTGTAAGATTCAAGCACTGCTATCTTGTATTGAAGAGTGAACTCTGTTCACTGAATATTTTTATTAATATTTGTACAGTTTCCTTGAATTAAATTTCTCCAGGATGTCTTGGGAGTATAAAATTTGCATACTTTTCATGTTCCACAGCACCAAACTTACCCAGCAATAATAGCATCTTTTTTCCATCTGACCATGTTGGACAATCTTTTTGGAATATTCCTTCATATCTCTGAAAGTATACACCTAATGTGACTTCTTCGTCTGGTTTGTATAAAAATTCACCAATCGAGTTGATTACAGAATCCTGAGAAAAAATATTAGAGCTGCTTGGATCATTTTCTCTTTTTGAGAAAATTTCCAGTAATTTTGAAAACCTTTTTTCTTGTTGCTCAAATTCTTTTCAATGCCTTTCTAAGTCTTCTTCATGTTGGTTCTCAATTTTTTCCAAGTCTTCTCAATGTTGGTTTTCAATTTTTTTCCATTTCCTGTTTGTGTAAAATTTCTTGTTTTAAAAATTCCAGCATGCAATTGTTATAATCCCCCATTTTTGTAAGTGAGTAGTACTTGTCAATTTGTACTTTCAATAAATGTTTCTGCGTGCTTGTTCATTCTTTGCTGCAATTGTTGACTGTGATATCTTTTGCTACAGTTGTGTTTTATTCAATTATTTGTCGTAACTCTGTTGTTTCAGTTACGATTTCTCAAATCCTCATCATCAATCTCTTGTATCATCAAGGTGAATGATACACAGAGAAAAATGAGTGCTTAATATATTTATTCAGTACCAGTATCTACTGCTAACGGATACATACAAAAAATACAGAACAATAAACTACAAAACAATTAACAAGACAACTTACAAGGAATAGAGGAGGGTCAAATGCTGTATAGCCAAACAAAGTAAGATCAGTCCAAATATTAATCAGCTTAGTATCAACTTATTAATCAACCATTGAAGTCCTTAATCATAGACTATTTAAGGCTATGAGTCAGCCCATCTACTAGAGTGCGTGAAGGGGTGGTAGCTACTTTACAACAAAAAGTTGGATATTTCCTTCATTAGGGATATCAGACATATCAATAATTGAATTTAACACATAGCTTGAGTTTTATCAATTTGTATTCTTCTGCTGTAAAGTCAACAGTCAGGGTGGAGGGTTTCTCTGGTTGAATCAACAGCCACATGTTCATGACCAATATGAAACTTCAATTTGGAAGACATTGGCTGTGATTTGACTTGGAGAGGGATGGACTCCACCAGATCTACTTGCAGACAATTGGAGACAGATTTTCATGTGTAATGAGTGAATAGTGTTTTCCACTCAGATAAGTGGAGTGAACTGGTCAGGTGTTCAGTTAAGAAACCCTATGATTACACCCAGTTATGGAACTGGTGATAATGATGCTGTCAATTTATTTCTCAGTATTGAATTTTAAAAGATAAAAATGATCTATGATACTGCTATAGTCTTCAAAATCTGTCTCCAATTGTCTGCATGTAAGAAAAATTGGTAAATTGGTCCCAAAAACATTAACAGGACCTGAAATCCTCAGATCTTGCAATTTGTACAAAATATGTTATTGTCTTTTTTTTTTTTTTTTTTGAAGTAATAAGTTCAAAGTGATTACATGTTCAAATATGGAAGTCATGTAACTCAATGTGATGATCCACTTTGGGTCACCAAAAATGTCAAACTTCCTTTTCATATTAGTAAGAAATGCAAGGATTTTCTAAGTTTGCACATCCAAACTAGAATTTACCATATTGGAAGCCAACAAACTGGAGAATCTAACAACAAAACAGGGTATTTGGTATCTTTATTTTCACAAAGTCTGTGAAACATATAAGATTATTTTGAATGCATTTTTCTGTGATTGATACATTTTGCAATCTCATCAAATAAATTCTGAATCTGACTCTTCCTTTCATGTACTTAGTTTTATTTTAAGTCAATGCTTCTTTATGACTGTGTTGTTATGACTAATACAGTGAATACTGGTGCAATTAGTAGAAATGTATTTCACATGCACCATTACCCCTAACAGAATATCCTTCATTCCTGCAGGAGAGAACACTTGTCCCAGGGTAATCTGATTTTAACAAGGTCATCAATGCTATTGAAAATAGACTCTGCAGTGGTTTCCTCTCCAGCATCAATACAATGCTCAACTCTACTTGCTGCCAGAAACATCTGGAAAATGCACATATCAATCTGTGTGTGATTATTCATGTCACTGCTTTCATCTATTCGTAAATCATAGCATGCTGTAATTTACACAATATGTTCTTTTATATTTTCACATAAATCGCTCCTCATTTTATTGTGCTGAGAGAGAAACATCATTTATTCTCAATATTCCATCTTTATGATGGAGCTCCTCAACTGCAATAAGATGGCTTGATTATGATTTTACCTTTTGTAAATGGATGATAAATTTGGCAAAATGAAAAGAGGTTTGAAGTTTTCTTTTGTAAGATATTTCAGCATCTGTTTAAAATACTTACATTATTTACATTATTCAGACTGTTATCTTCATCTTCATTGCCATATTCACAATGTTTCAGCTGTTGTACACTCCTGTGATTGGAATTTCAAACCGAACACTTTATTTGTTCTAGTTCCACATGCCATGACTCTTCTGGATGTTTCAGTTATTTTCCTTTAACTCAGCTCTCCAAGTTTTTTAGTTCACCACTGTTGTAGCCTGTTATTGAACTCACAATCCTTTGGGTCTAGTCACTGGATCTAACCAGCGTCTTTATCCACTGGGCCATGTGTCTGCAAACGGCACCTGTATATAAGTTGAGGACATCTGTATGTGAATTTCTGGAACTTATAAACCTAATGTCTCAGCCACTATTTTTTTACCAGTACTCATATTGCAATTTTTCCATTATTATTGCATATTTTATTACCAGAACTTGTATTGCAATTTTTGTGTTGTTATTCATTGCTTTTCTCTAGCACTCCTTATTACTGGTTCCCATATTGTATTCATTTCTATGCTTGGTCAGCTCAGGAGATTTTTATGGCTTAGCATATGTGCTGATTCCTTAAGTTTTTGTATTTTCCAGTGATGTTCTCTGTCTGTTATTTCAACCTCATTCCACCAGGCGTAATGATCTCCCTTTTCCCTCCATATGTCATCAGTTATGCCTGATTTTTCTGTTTCCCCTGTTACCACTTTACGATGTTCTTGCAGTCTCATCTTAAGGTGGGTGGCCTGTTTCTCCTTTATATTTCTTACCACAGCTGGATGGGATGGTGTACACACACATAGACTGAAGGCAGAAAACAGTCTCAGTCTGCCTACCCTATGTGAAGGGATTATCAGAGAAAATACAAAAGATCTGTTGTCCATATAACATCAGGACAATCTTCAAAAGTGGTTCAACCTTTCACAGACACCTCTTCTGGGTAAGACCCCCCCACCCAATAGAGGAGAACATGACTAAGGACAGTGTGTATGCCATCCCATGCAGCTATGGTAAGAAATATAAAGGAGAAATAGGCCACCCCCTTAAGGTAAGACTGCAAGAACATTGTAAAGTGGTAAAATGAGGGGAAACAGAAAAATCAGGCATAACTGATGACATATGGAGGGAAAAGGGAGATCATTATCCCCGGTGGGATGAGGTTGAAATAATAGACAGAAAACAAGACTGGAAAATGCAAAAACTTAAGGAACCAGCACATATGCTAGACTACAAAAATCTCCTGAGCTGGCCAAGCATAGAAATGAATACAATATGGGAACCAGTAATAAGGAGTACTAGAGAAAAACAATGAATAACAATACTAGCTCTGGTAAAAAAATATGCAATAATAATGGAGAAATTGCAATATGAGCACTGCTAAAAAAAAACATTTGCTGAGACATTAAGTTTATAAGTCCCAGAAATTCTTATGCATATGTCGTCAAGGTCACATGGCCCAAAGAGTTGTGAGTTCAATACCAGTCTAACCGCGTTTTGTCGAAACAAAAATCTTGGCAAGTTGAGTTAAAAGGAAGAGGCATAGCACATGGAACTAGAACAGTTTACCCCGGGGGACGAAATAAAGGGTTTGGTTCGAAATTCCAATCACCTGAAGACAGATGGAGCATACAATGGCTGAAACATAGTGAATATGGCAATGAAGATGAGGATAACAGTCCAAATAATGTAAATAATGAAAATAATCATAATACCTCATCTCAGAGATATAGACAGATGCTTAAAATACATTAGAGATTTATTTACAAACTGAGGATGTTTTTGAAAAAAGGTTTTCAACTTAATTTTGAGTTTACAAGATATGCAACATAAGGATTAGTTATGGCTTCTTCTTTTGATCTTTAGGCATATATACACTAAAGGCGACTTAAATCATCATTCTACTTTCTCTGTTTATATACTTAGGGTTTTTTTATTGAAGCAGCAGAAGCTGCTTTTCCTGGAGATAAATTCCTATCATTTTCTTACTCTGTTCAGGTTCTGACATCATTTCAATTCACACTGTTTAGCAAGTATCCCTGCAGTGACAATAGTTTCTTATTTGGTTTCTATGTCACACGATTTTGAAAGAAAACTGTTTAATTTTCTTTTCAAATATTTTGCTATGAGTTATATTGCTTTAGTTTTAAAATTAGTGTAGAACTGAAGCTACTATGTAATATTGGTCTTCCTATATGGTAACAAATGCTGAACAATTTCCTCACATATGAATACAACACTTGAGGTGATTGATGTGATTCTAGAGAAGGGTGCTAAGAATACCCTGGATAGAACATGTGAGTGACAAGAATTTTTTTTTAAAAAAGAGAAATATGAGACAGTTATATTTAGAATCAGAAAGAAGCAGTTAAAATTTCTGGGATGTATAATAAGGAAAGGGGGCTTGGAGAATTTGGCACTTGTAGGACATATTGAAGGCTAGAGAAGCAGAAGGAAACATTGAGTGATCTACCTAATGAGCTTGTGTGGGTGGATAGTAAAACATGGAGTAGGAGGGATAGTAAGGGTCAGACATTGCTTAGAGTTACAAAGGATAAGAAGTTGTGGGGAGCCATAATTGGCTACATCCTGAAGGTACATGTCACATAAAATGAAGTAACCAAAGTTAAATGATGTTGGATAATTTAAATGAAAAAAAAATTATTGTTGTGCAGCATCAAGATGTAGGTACAAAAATGTATAAACAAGATTTTATTTATATGAGGAGAAATTCTTTTTAGTAATTATACATTTGGTAGGTTTGTAGATAAGAGATAAGTGAAGAAAATTCCATTTCAAAAGAGTTTTGTTTTATAGTTTAATTTGAAATTGTTTAAGCATTGATGTAATGGAATAACCTGTCACCCCCATGAATGACTACACTATAGGTAGTACCTACCTATAAGTATCTGTAAGTCAATGGACTACAGGGTCTAGCTGGAATCTGTTGAGTACGACTCCGACTTATGCGAGAACTACCGACCTTCCAATAGTAACACTCACTACTGGATTGACTTGCGATGACCTTGTGCATAACTGTTACCTTTATGCTTATTGTACTGGTTGTTTACAATAAACCTTTACTTATTTTACCCACCGTGTTTTCAAGTATATATTCCTATTAGCACAGAATATAACAGGCACATTTCTTACTTTTTAAATAGTCTCTTATGAAAGAGAAATTTCAATTTTGCCTGTAGAATGTAATATGTTTGGTTTGAATGCATGGAGATTGTTTTATTACAGCTGATTACATCTTATAACAAAAGGAAAATTTACCAAAAGTAAACCACATTATTTTACCTCTTTAGCTATTGTTTTTATTTCTTACTATTTTGCTGATTTTTTTACTTCTCCATCCATTGTCTACTCGATTTTTGCTGATTTTGCTGATCTATTATTTCTCTTTTGTTTTCTGATTTCATTGATCTTTTACTTCTCTATCCATTGTCTTTATTTTTCTCTAATTTTACTGATCTTTTACTTCTCTATCTATTGGCTTCCCTATTTTTCATTGATCTTTTACTTCTCTATCCATTGTCTTCTCTATTTTTCTCTGAGTTCACTGATCTTTTACGTCTCTATTATCTTCTCTATTTTTGCTGATCTCTGCATTATCTGGTGATAGACTTCAATTTGTGTGCAAATATTATTGAACATACGTTCTTTGACTAAATGCCTGCTTAAGTGGCATCCAATAGCAAAAATGGGAGTCTGCTTGTTGCTCTAGGTAACCATGGAAATCCTAAGAGCAGCAACAGCAGCAGTTACATTTGGGGTAGGGTGGGTGGTTCAGTAGATGAGTTGGTGGGTACTTGTGGGAGGGGACATTCAGGGTGATCATTACCACTGTTGCTTCAGGAAGAAAAAATCAATACATTGTTCTCATTGCTCATTTTTAGAAAATTGACATATTTGCAAATTGGTAAGTACAATAAGACAATCTATCAGCAATAATTTCATGGCCCATTAGCTTCCAATTTATGAACAATTAAATCTTTTAGACTTAATGTACCTTTCAAAATTCAGGGGTAAAAGACTAAAAGAGAAAGGAATTTTTAGCTTAAAATAAAAAAAATTTTTGTTTTAAATTTCAGAGTTGACAAGATTCTATATATATATATCATGACTTTTCTTCTCTTGGGGATTACAGACAGTCATGTGTGGTTGTATTAACTCATAACTGGCTTATGTGAAACCATGATTCTTGTGGTGCACAAATATATCACACATATCTATCATTTATATAATGATCTACAGAAACAGTCAATGCATAAATATTTTACTTCATACAAGCAGATCCTTTTTAAATATAAAAACAAGAAATTTTGGTTGTGTGGTGGAAGATTTTATTCTACTTTTCTTTTTTCAAGTTCACCCCAATCAAGACAGTAAAGCCACTAAGACACAATGGATTACTGGGTGTGGAAGAATTAGAAAACAGAAACATTACTAAGGATTGAGAATAAAAGAAGAGTAATCAACAGGACAAAAATAGCAATTGACATTGCATTTAAATTTTTGAAGATTAAAGTTTGCCAGAAAGATGGAGCTGGAAGAGAATTCCACAAGCAAGAAGTGCAAGAAAAGATACTGTTAGCATAGAAATTATGGTTATGTCAAGCCAATTCAACTGTAAATTGATGAGACCTTGCCACCAATCTAGTACTGTGCTTAAATTTATAAAGTCTCGGTACCATAGCAAAGAGCTTATCTGAACAATTACCATGAAAGTATTTATAGAAAAGGCACAGGGAAGCAATTTTGTAGTGTTGACAAAGTGATTGAAGCTGAGACACCAGGTCAGGACCAATAATATTGCTGATTCTTCTTTAGATTTTATCAAGATTCTCTAAATATAGCAGGAGCAATGGACCCTATGCAGCAGCATTATTCAAGGCATGGATGAATGGTAGACTTACAGATATGTAAGATAGATTCTGGGGAGAACGTTAGCCCAAGAAGGAGGATAGTATCAGTCATTCTGATAGAAAGTAGAAATGGGTCTCTCAGATGATTAATAGAGAGCAGTTTAGTTTTGGAGGCGTTAAAATTAACAATCCATCCTTTGCCCCCAGTTAACAACAGGCTGAAGTCATTTTTGATATCAGCTGCCAATTTGACCTTATCAAACTGATCAGACAGGAGTAAATGGTTGTCATCAGCATAGATATCAAGTTGAAAGTTGATGCCATTGGGAAGAATTTATTCATCTGGTCTTTTCTTTTCTAATTCTTTAGAAAAACATTTGATTATTTTTTAAATTAGAAAAGAAAACAAAATATTGTGTATAATGTGATACATTTTATATTAGAAGCAAGAGCTAAAATGGGTTTATACATAAAAGTAGTTATTTGTCAGTTTTGTTGACTTGTAAAGTGTTTAATCTGTGAATAAGTGCAATGCTTAGCATTGGATTACTGAAACTTATCGTAATAATAAGCTAGGAAGTTAGGAATGGTTTTTGAAATTTTCAAAAGATTTTGTGTTTGAGGGCAGTTTAAATATTTTGAAAGATATTAGAACTTGTAAACTCTGCTTTATGTTAATGATCTGGCCAGAAATATTCTCAGATCCTTAGTAAATATTTATGCAAATGATACCATAATGTATTGGTGTATTTCCAAAAATCAGAGCTTTGCTGCTGATCTTGTCTATGACCTAGTTCTAACAGCTCAATAAGGGAAGAACTGACTTGTAATATTCAATTCCTCCAAAATCAAGCTAATAACATTTCATCATCACTGAGCAGACCCTGAATTTTCTCCTTGCCTTGATTGTCTATTGGAACCAAACATTTTTCCAGCATCTTTAGCAATAGATCATATATATGAATTCCACGAAGTCTTGTGTGAACCCATGGAACAACAGAACAATTTATACATATGGTGTATTGCTAAAGATGCTGGAAAAATGGTCAGTTCTTTGTCCTGTTTCATAATGTACTTGACTCTTACTACCAAGACTCTACAAGAGCCAGATCAGACTAAAAATGAATTATTGCTGACAAATCTAGGCCAGAGCTGTACAATCCTAACTTTCAAGCCTTGACAGAGTTCAAAAGAATTTAAACAGCCCTGTGGGTGATGAATTATTTTCAACCCTAAAGCCCCTTTCCCACAGATGCAGCATTGCGAGCCTATTGCTACTCTAATGTTCAGACAAACTATATTCCTTAGTTCCACCAGTTCAGAACTTTACAGCTAAGACATGCCATGTCACAGTCACAGGATTGAGTCATCCTCATTCATTTCTTATTCCAGTGATAAGAAGTTCCACTCCAACAGCTTTTCACAAGAACTGTGAAACAGACACCTGAAAGGATGCTTCCCCAATCACTACAATCTTCAAGTCTAGGGTCAACCATTATCTATCCTACATATCCTCATAATCTGCACTTACTTCCTCCTTTTAGATCCATGCAACAACCTTAGTAATCCACTATTTTGAGTGGCCCTTGGGCCTTGTATTAGGCAAAAATTTAGTAAAAAAATGACCTATTACTTTTATTTGTATCACTATACACCATTCCTTGTCTAGCTAGCAATTATAAGAAATTGAAGATATTGGAAAATTCCCACAAGAAATCATCATATCAAAACTGGAATCCATTTTTATGCTAGAATACATACTTTATCTAAAAGATAAGTCATAGAAAGCAAGTAAAATACTTTGATGACGGAATAACAATATGAAAAAATATTAAAAATATTTGTTAAAAAATGTGGAAAGTTATGTATTAAGTTAATATAGCTGCTTATTCTTGTTTAGAATTACTTTCAATGATTATTATTATGTGGTTAGATTTAATGGATGCTAATACTTGTACAAATCATCATCTTAAGATAAACTAAAATCTGATTGTTTTGCTAAGATCATATTATAAGAGGATATATTCTTTTATGTATATATATATATATATTATGAAATGGACAAAGTCCGACAATTATTTAAAGGCATTTTTATGTTTAACATTCATTTTATAGATACAAGTATTTAAGTAAATTCTCTGTTTATAATAAACAGTATTAAATAACATTTACTGGCTTGAATGTCCGAGAAATTTTCATAGAAAATATTTGTCCTCCAACAGGATTTGAACATGTATCCTATACGGAACCGTCATATAGCCTGATGTGCCTTAACCAATTCGGCCACTGAGGATCATTCAGTTGGCACGGTCAAATTTACTGCTTATAAACTTCAATCTTCCATGAATCTCTCACACACATTCATAACTGCTCATGGCGTATCAAATGTAAACAAATGTTAATCGGTTAAGGCACATCAGGCTATATGTCGGTTCCGTATAGGATACAGGTTCGAATCCTGTCAGAGGATGAATATTTTCTATGAAAATTTCTTGGACATTCAGGCTGGTAAATGTTAATTAATACTGTTTATTATAAACAGAGCATTTACTTAAATACTTGTATCTATAAAAAGAATGTTAAACATAAAAATGTCTTTAAATATCTATATATATATGTTAATGATATATAAATTTTTATATATCAGGAACAGTTTTGAAGGTAAGATGTAAAAAGTGGAAAAATTTTTAATGTGATGCATTTTGTCTGATGAAGTTCTAAGTGATAAAACACATCACATGAAAATTTTTACACTTTGTCATATATATGCACACACACAAACCAGGCAAAAGGTAACAGCAGAAAAAAATGGAGAGTTATTTTAGTTTAACAACTGCAACACAAACTAATCCTTTTGATATTTATATACTTAAACAAAATCAATGAATGAATTTGGAAAATCAAAAACAATTCTAATGCTTTTGTTATTGTTCCTGTCAATATTGATCAAAAGGAATAGTTACATCATTTTGATGATGTAACTGCTTCTATATAACTGCTTTTGATTTCTTTACTATATATAATTCAGTCATACTTGAAAAATCCATGAAAGGATTCCAAGTCATTCTCTGGTATTTCTTATCACATTCCTTCCTTTAAACTTCAAAGCTGATTATTCCACAGCTCATCAATAGACACATTGCTTCTTCCAATAAAGAATATGATTCTCTCCATTCTTCACTTTTGCAGAATATATATTTGCATCTCTGTCAGCAAATCATCAGCTGTTTGCATATTTTAAGCCGTGTATTTTAGGAAAAAGAAATCAATGTGTTATTCAGTCATTTTATTTCTGATTCTTTAGTCTTCTTAGCATACAAGTTTGTAATTTGCCTTCATGGCTGAAATAGTGATTTCTCACTAGTGCCCAGAATTGTTACTTGCATAATAATCCAAGATTTTAAATGCTGATTTTCTAAGCAGCAACTGATAAGGTTATCTATTAAGAAATTTCTTTGTCTTAGGTCTTGCTCTTGCAGTGAATCAGATAATGATTTAAAATAATTCATAGAAGTTGACAAAAACAGTAAAAATAATGATTGTCCTGAAGTAGCTGATAAGATATTTTATTGATATGACATCACATAAAATATCATAGTAACCAAAGTTAGTATATAACATTATCTTCTGTCACAAATTATTTCAAATTTAGTTTTGTACCCTACATTGATCCTGGTCAATGGCAACCAATAATGTACCCCACTCTCTCACCATGTTGGTCTTCAGGTTCCTTCAAACCACCATGGTTACCATCTAGCTGACTCCTCACTCATTAATGAGTTGCTGATTTGTCACTGGTATCGTGTTGATGAGCACAGTTCCACTCAATCAAACTGGCATTTGTCTCCTTCATGAACCTTCACTCCTCTGCCACATTGTGTTTTTGTTTTTTTTTTATCTCGGAGGTTGAGATATTGCTGATGAAGTAAACTGTAGCAAAGGACAGGTCGATGGCAAGGAGCTATATAAAAAAGAATTCTTTGAAATAAAGAATTAATTCTGGTTAAAAATGTAACAATGATTTGACTTATATATGTTCTGTTGTATACAGATATATATTTCCACTTACTGTTATAATTAAATGACACTGGAATCCCCTTTTGGAGTTTACATCATGTGTTAGTAGTAATTTAAATTTCTTAATTCTGGTTATCAGGGCTGGCAAAAGCTATTGGTCAGGAGGTCATGGCAAACAATATGGATTCCAGTAGCAGTAATATGGGGAATGTCCAAGTTGTTACAAACTGATGGCAGTGTTATTTTTAGAATGATGAAATATCATTGTTCTGGACCATAACACCCAAAAGCTCCTTGAAAAGTCCTGGAATTTTCTAAATTCATGAACGTCAAAATGCCAAATCCCAGAAATCTGACTTTTTTTTACAAGCTAAAATTGTCCTTCAAGCAAAACGTTTTTTAGTTGTCAGTAATATTAGGCAATTAGTGCGAATGGTATTTTGTTTCCTTGATTAGAACAAGTTCATGACTTCGTAGTTATTTCTGTATTTTCTCATCTAGGTGACAAGAAAGAAAGGGAGAAAGAATATGAAGGCATGACTTCTTGCTGCTACCCTCATTCAACAAAAGAAAAACAAAGTTAAAAGGCATCAGAGACAAGTAAACATCTGTCAAAGATAAATTAATTCACACTCATTGAATTTGTAGTTGAACAAAAAATAAATTATTTTACAGTAATAAAATACTTTTTTTAGTGAGTAGAATCTCAAAAAAAAACTTAGCAGTGTTTGTTTAAAATTTGAACAATTGATATTTTATTCATGTCAATTTCAAAAGTAAAAAGTCCTTTTGATCTCTAGTCAGCAGTGGGTGAGTGCATGCTGAAAAAATAGATACTTTACGCGCACCATGTAAACTACATTTGTTTAAATTGTTGACAAAAGTAACAAGTTTGAGGATCAAATTTGATTAAATGTAGACGGGAAGAATGATAGAATAGAAAATGTGTCTTAGGATAGGATAGAAAATGCATTTTTGAAAAAATAAGAAGAATATTATTTTTAGAATGTGCAGATTAATAATGACCTGTATCTAGCTTTTGTTATAAGTTTGGAAAAATGATGATGATATTTGGCTTTTATATTGTTTGGCTTGACCCTTTGTATTTCTGCCATAGATTGCTAGAAAATGTACAAACATGTGAACGGCTCCTTTGTGTCTGTTTCGAAAGACATTGGACCATTTCTGATAAAATATCAGGGCAATAAGCCATTGCTTCCTTTCCTTGCAGATGTAAAGGAAGAACACACTAAAAAGATAATTACATTCTCCAAACTGAATGAATTTATAAGAATTTTGTAAAAAAACCAAACATGCATAAAAATAGGTACGTTAAAAAAGAGCATAGCATGATAAAAACAGCCTTAAACTTGAAGAAAACATTTTTTTTGTCTAAATGTTCATGTTATTATTAAGAGGAAAGTATTTTTTGATTATTTTGGAAAATTTTTAATCCTTCTTAGCACGTCCGCAATTTTAGTTAAAATCTTGTTGTTTTTTTTTTAGTCAGCGAAATTACTAAAGATCGATATATCAGTCATTTTTTAGGGTTTTGGAAACAGAAGTCAAATTCTCCATTTAAAAATCTTGCAAAAATCAATTATGTCTTTTTCAAAATTTATTTGAAGAATATTATAAAATTTAAAGCTTATTTAATATATTTTTAAAGAAACATTACTTACTTTCTTCACAAATAAGTCTAATATATTTTTTTAACTACTTTAGCTTTCACCTTATGTTTCTTGATACTTTCTGGAGAAATTAAAAATACTATAAAAACAAAAATTTAAATTTTTTGATGAAAAATGATTTTTTACAAGATTTTTGTTTTCATTTTTAAAAAATTTAAAACTGAATAATTTATAAAGAACTTGCATCTTTTAAAGTACAACTTAGATAATTTTTAGGGAATATTGTTATTAAAACTATATTTACTAATCATATATTTTAAAGCTTATTACAATCTGAAGACTCCCGACATATTTTTATTTTTCTACCAATAAACTGATTAACACATCAGAAAAATCATGTGATATTTTCACACTTCTTGGGGCCATCCATACATTTGAAATAAACTGCTTTTAATGACACGAGAACAATTTTAATTTCTATTTGTACATACTGGTCGTTTGCAGGTTGTAATAAGGCTGTATAATTTACAATCTGTAGAGATATATCTACTTAATAACATCATTACCTAAAATAAACAGCTTTTTCACTAATTTTAAAATATTTAAGAACTTTAATGTAAAAATTGTAAAAAAAAAATATATATATAAGAAATAACAAATAATTGTTGTAAAAATTTATTTTTCACTGAAAATTTTTTGTTTTCAGACAATATTGTCATTATTCATAAAAGCAACTAAAACCACCATAATTGAGAAACTTCTGGCAAAGTCTCCCCTTAGATACCCTCTTGTAAGCTCACTTGCATGGCTGAACCCTGGATCCATTTGTGAAAAACAAATTGTCATAGAAGACAGTCTAAAAAGATGTCTTTCCCACATGAAGGATAGAAAACAAGTCAGCAAGTCTGATTGTGTCTGACATTATCAGCTAGTACAAAGAGTTTGAGGAGGACACTGCTGGAAATATTGCTTTCTGAACACTTTCTTCTACTCTTCTTTGTCTAGCAACAAAGGATATCAAAAACTGTGGAAAGTTGTTTGCAGATTGCTGGTACTTTCTCATGGGTAGGCCTCAGTGGAAAGAGGTTTCTCAGTCAATAAGGAAATTTTCCCTGACAATATGAAATGGCAGATTCTGGTTGCACAGTGCATTATCACAGACTATATGGCCACAGTTGGAGGTGCTGGGAATGTTCTTATGACTAAGGCTCTTCTCTGCTTTGCTTCCAATGCCAGGACAACGTACAACCAATACTTGAGTCTGAGAAGAAAAAAAAGCAGGAAGAAACAGCTGGACAAAAACAGAAATCCATGCTTATGGAAATTGAAGAACTGAAGCCCAAAACCACAAGATTGAAAGTTGCACACAAGATTTGCTCAAGTCAGCTGACAGCTATGCAGAGAAAGCTGAACAGTCTCAGAACCTCACACTTATCACAAAATCCAATGCCATGCGAAGATCTGCAAAGGACAAACCCATAGAGACATCAAAATTGGAAGAGGAGCTGAATACTAAATTAGATGAAATGAAAAATTGTTAACATCAACATGTTCTGTGCCATGTGCAGCAGTCAAGAATTTTTGTGACATTCACAAATCATGAATAATGTAGATAACTGAAACGTGTAGCAGTAAGAATTATAGTGTACAATTCAAAATTTTCAAGTGCAGTAAAAGTTCAAACTAGGTAGAATCCTACACAAAATGTGTAACATAACTAGGTTTGCATTCATTTATATTTTAGCTTTCAACTTGAATTTCTTCATTGCTTTTAACTGATCCATATGACATGAATTATTGGGACCAGGTGTAGGTTTTCTTTGAACATTTCATCTATCAAACTATTAAAAGATAAACCACAGTTTGTGTTTTTGAAATTGATAACCATTCACTTTTGTGTGTGTGTGTATGTCAGTTTCAGTTCTTGAAACTTCTTAACATAGTCCTGGAAAAGTCCTTGAAAAGTCCTAGAATTTTTTAAATATGAACTGCAGGAACACTGTTACTTGTATCCAAAGCAATCCCCTGTGCCACACCTTGTCAAGGGCCTTTTTGTTGTACGATGTATCTAGAACCATATTCCAGCCAACATTGTTTAGGTTTCTATCGACTTTGCTTTTATTTTTATCACTATCTTTATTTTTTTAAGTAACCTATATTGTAATTTTTGTTAGGAAAGGAGTTATGTTGTATCATCCTGGGCATAAATTTACTCTGAAATATAAGACTCCATCTATAAAACCATTATTAGTTTGATATCCTTTTCAGGGTTAAAGCGCATAAGATTTTTTTTCCTATTCTGTCATTCAATATATATATATATATATATGTTACTAGTTTTGTTTTTGGAAGTACTGATGGTACCCACCAGTCTTTACTTGGTGATCTGTGAGTGTGAGGTCAGAGGAAAGATCAGCTGTCAGACACTGGTCAGATATTTGGTAGTATCATCTGCATATATATTTACTAAGGATCTGAGAATGTTCTTAGGCAAATCATTTATATAAAACAGAGGGTAGGACTAAAGAGAGATCCTCGGAGGATGCCAGCATTGTTCACAAGTGTCCCAGAGGACAAGCCATTAACGCCTATCATAGATTCCATAGCTGGCAGGTTTGTGTAGCAATCCCCTGTGCCACACCTTGTCAAGGGCCTTCAAGATATCTAGGGAAATAACTTTTTATTATCATGTGCTTTGATTTACTGTCTGGCAAAAAGTTACCCAAGGTTCCTCTATCATGAAAGAAAATGTTTGAATCGTTATCTAACAGAGTTACCTGAAGTCTATCATGAAACAAAACATTTGATTCACTGACCAAGAGTTTCCTGAGGTAACAACCAGAACTGCAGTAAAATAAGTCTTTATATTAAGCAGATGCAACATATTCAGTGCACACAATAGGTACAAAAATAACTGGTAACATGATATAGCAACAAGCCACAGATATATTATTTGAACATATAACTATAGTGAATAACTTAACAGGTTCGAAACAGAATCCTCCTTGGAATGTAATTATATACGAACATATTGTATGGATGAGAGATTTTAGTTACATGCATGACTATTAGCACCGTATGAGTGTTATATTCAAATCAGATCTCTTTCTGATTCACTTCACATCAAAACCTGTTAACCAGATGTGAATGTTACAAAAGCAATTGTGAGCACATCCAACTTACAAAACGAGCTCCCTAAAAAATCTAAAATAAAATTTGAAAGAAGCCAATCACAAAGATTGCCACTAAAGCAAAAACATGAGAAAAAATGTCCACTCTGACTGCTTAAAAGGATCCATTCACAACACTGAAGGCAGTTGTAGGCAGGCTGTCATTGACACCACCAGTGGTCTAAGTCAACCAACCCAACACAAACTTCAACACCAAGCCCTACTAACTCGTCCCTTTCTCCAGGTTACATTCCTTACCACAAAAAGACATTCCGCTATGATCCTCTATATCGGCAAGACAAAGAATTTTATTTTAACATGTCTTCTTTTCTTTTTACCTCCCTGGCAGTACTTTGTTGTTTTTGTTTGTTCTTGTGCAACCATACACACTATATAACATAAATATTGGCAGATTTGAAATCATAAGTTGTCCAAAATATTTTTGGGCCATTACACCTTCCAAGCATGATGTTAAAATGTTACACACTATCAGATCCTTGTTAGTTGCAATACATGGAGACCATTTGACTCTACTGATAATATAGATTTTTCCGGATAATATACAAATATGCATGTAATAATATGTTTATTGTGTGTGTGTGTGTATGCCTGAGAGTATAAAGGTTCCTATTTTCACACACTACAGTCGGTGACTGTCTAATGATTGTGTGAAAGTGTATGAAACTGGCAGTCATGGTCAGTCACTGCCAACTTGAAATCTGTTTTAAAATATATTAAAGCTCTGCCATTTAATATGATATGGGGCACTTTTTTTTCCTGTATGTAATCTTAAGTAGGCTCTTTTAGGAGCTGCTTATTCATATTTCTATTATATATATATATATATATATATATGTATATGTATACACATCATTCATCTTACAGCACTCAACCCCAGAATAAACCAAGAAGCACTTCATGAATTGTACACTGCTCCTTATTTCAACAGTCTTTGAAGGCATTAAGATCTTCCAAGAACATCCAATGAGTTGGGTAAATTTCAAGTAAGCAGCAAGGAAAGGAGAAATCATTGATACAGCAATCCATCACTTTACATGTGATGACTGTGATAGAGCATGTCTCTTTGTTAGCCACAAGAAGAATCATATTAGTAAATCTTTGACAAATTACAATCAATGAAATCACTGGAATAACTTAAAATGCAGAAACTACTCAGCTAGTTTCACCTGTCACATGAAAGCCCACAAGCAGCCTGATCAGAATTTACAAAACAGGCAAGGCTCTGCAGAGTACAATTTACTTTCCCATGTCTGTAAGTTACTTGCTGGGTTTAAGAGCCATTATCATTCTCACAAGAAACAAAACCATGGATAAAACATGCCAGTAATGGTAATACTTATTTAACAAGTCAACAGCTATCATTTATATATATATATATATATATATATATATATAAAGTGAACATTGAAATCAACATGCAGAAGGAACAGGCTGTTTAATGCTGGACGCAATCGTCAGGCTGCGACGATTGCATCTAGCATGAAACAGACTCGCCTCTAAGTGTTGACTTCCGTGTCCACTTTTATATTTACACACGCTCTATCTCTGATATTGAGCACTTTATCCCATAAATATAGCACACTTTAAGACTATATTTCTTCATATATATATATATATATATATATATATATATATATATGTGTGTGTGTGTGTATATATTTATAAATTTATGTGTGAGTATGTATACATGTACATATATTTATATATGTATATGTGTATATATAGTGGGGGGAAACAAATATTTGTACACATAAATTTTTCATTTATTGTATTTCCAACTAATGAATAAACATACTTTTCATATAATTAACTGTACACAGATGCATAATAACTAAATATGCATAGAAAACAGAAAAAACTTTAATTTAATAGAAATAAATCCAATTTATCCATGTTAAAGAGTGAAAAAAGTATTTGTACAATGCAAATTTCAGATTTTAAAACTTTTAAATTGCTTTAATACTCTAGATTATTCAAGTGGAATATTCTAGAATGTTCCAATAAATGTTATCAGTAGTTATTTTTAGCCTTAAAAATACAAACAGCACATTCTGTAATTGATATTCATGCAAGAAGGTTATCATCATCGCAAGAGGTAAAGAATTGGTAAAATTTGCAAAAAGAACTGATTGTTAAGCTTTTGAAAAGAAGTTAAAAGTTACTGGAAAATCTCAGACAACCTGAATATTCCATTTACTACCATTAGTTCATTCATTGCAATTTATAAAACACTCAAAACTGTTGAAAATCAAAGAAGATCAGGTGCTTCATGGAAGTTTTCTTCAAGATCCTCAAGGAAATTAATGCGTCAAATTAAACAAAATCCAATGGTTACTTGACAAGCCTTGCAGGATGATTTGCTTTCATCAGGAATCCGTGTCACTAAACGAACAATAAACAATGAAATTCATCATAATAATTTAAAGTCACTCGCCCCTCAGAAAACTCCACTGCTGTTGAAAAGAGACAGAGATGCCAGGTTAAAATTCATTTATGAACATGAGCATAAGGAAAAATAATATTGGGAAAGAGTAATATACACAGACAAAACCAAAATTGAGTTCTTTGTAGGTATATATGCATATATATGTATGTATATATATATATATATATATATATATATATAAATATATATGTGTATATATATATATATATATATATGTGAGTATGTATATGTATGTATATATATGTATGTATATGTATGTATATATATGTATGTATATGTATGTATATATGTATGTATATATATATATATACGTATGTATATATGTATATATACGTATGTATATGTATGTATATATATATATGTATATATACGTATGTATATGTATGTATATATATATATATATACGTATATATATATACGTATATATATATACGTATATATATATACGTATATATGTATACGTATGTATACGTATGTATATATATGTATACGTATGTATATATATGTATACGTATGTATATATATGTATACGTATGTATATATATGTATGTATACGTATGTATATATGTATGTATACGTATGTATATATGTATGTATACGTATGTATATATGTATATATACGTATGTATATATACGTATGTATATGTATGTATATATATATATGTATATATACGTATGTATATGTATGTATATATATATATATATATACGTATATATATATACGTATATATATATACGTATATATGTATACGTATATATGTATACGTATATATGTATACGTATGTATATATATGTATACGTATGTATATATATGTATACGTATGTATATATATGTATATACGTATGTATATATATATGTATACGTATGTATATATATATATATATACGTATGTATATATATATATACGTACGTATGTATATATATATATACGTATGTATATATATATATACGTATGTATATATATATATATATACGTATGTATATATATATATACGTATGTATATATATATATATACGTATGTATATATATATATATACGTATGTATATATATATATATACGTATGTATATATATATACGTATGTATATATATATATACGTATGTGTATATATATATATATACGTATGTATGTGTATATATATATATACGTATGTATGTGTATATATATATATATATACGTATGTATATGTATATATATACGTATGTATATATATATACGTATGTGTATGTATATATATATATATATACGTATGTATCTGTATATATATATATATACACGTATGTATATGTATATATATATACACGTATGTATATGTATATATATATATATACGTATGTATATGTATATATATATATATACGTATGTATATGTATATATATATATATACGTATGTATATGTATATATATATATATACGTATGTATATGTATGTATATATATATACGTATGTATATATATATACGTATGTATATGTATGTATATATATATATATACGTATGTATATGTATGTATATATATATATATACGTATGTATATGTATATATATATATATACGTATGTATATGTATGTATATATATATATATACGTATGTATATGTATGTATATATATATATATACGTATGTATATGTATGTATATATATATATATACGTATGTATATGTATGTATATATATATATATACGTATGTATATGTATGTATATATATATATATACGTATGTATATGTATGTATATATATATATATACGTATGTATATGTATGTATATATATATATATACGTATGTATATGTATGTATATATATATATATACGTATGTATATGTATGTATATATATATATATACGTATGTATATGTATGTATATATATATATATACGTATGTATATATATATATACGTATGTATGTGTATGTATTTATATATACGTATGTGTATATATATATATACGTATGTGTATATATATATATATACGTATGTGTATGTGTATGTATATATATATATACGTATGTGTATGTATATATATATACGTATGTATATATATATATACGTATGTATATGTATATATATATATACGTATGTATATGTATGTATATATATATATATACGTATGTATATGTATGTATATATATATATATATACGTATGTATATGTATATATATATATACGTATGTATATGTATATATATATATACGTATGTATATGTATATATATATATACGTATGTATATGTATATATATATATACGTATGTATATGTATATATATATATACGTATGTATATGTATATATATATATACGTATGTATATGTATATATATATATACGTATGTATATGTATGTATATATATATATACGTATGTATATGTATATATATATATACGTATGTATATGTATATATATATATACGTATGTATATGTATATATATATATACGTATGTATATGTATATATATATATACGTATGTATATGTATGTATATATATATATACGTATGTATATGTACGTATGTATGTATGTACGTATGTATGTATGTATATACGTATGTATGTATATACGTATGTATATGTACGTATGTATGTATATACGTATGTATGTATATACGTATGTATATGTACGTATGTATGTATATACGTATGTATATGTACGTATGTATGTATATACGTATGTATATGTACGTATGTATGTATATACGTATGTATATGTACGTATGTATGTATATACGTATGTATATGTACGTATGTATGTATATACGTATGTATATACGTATGTATATACGTATGTATATGTACGTATGTATGTATATACGTATGTATATGTACGTATGTATGTATATACGTATGTATATGTACGTATGTATGTATATACGTATGTATATGTACGTATGTATGTATATGTACGTATGTATGTATATACGTATGTATATGTACGTATGTATGTATATACGTATGTATGTATATACGTATGTATGTATATACGTATGTATGTATATACGTATGTATGTACGTATATATATATATACGTATGTATGTACGTATATATATATATACGTATGTATGTACGTATAAATATATATACGTATGTATGTACGTATATATATATATACGTATGTATGTACGTATATATATATATACGTATGTATGTACGTATATATATATATACGTATGTATGTACGTATATATATATATACGTATGTATGTACGTATATATATATATACGTATATATATATATACGTATGTATACGTATATATATATATACGTATGTATACGTATATATATATATACGTATGTATACGTATATATATATATACGTATGTATACGTATATATATGTATACGTATGTATACGTATATATATATATACGTATGTATACGTATGTATACGTATATATATATACGTATGTATACGTATATATATATATACGTATGTATACGTATGTATATATATATATATACGTATGTATACGTATGTATATATATATATATATCCGTATGTATATATATATATACGTATGTATACGTATGTATATATATATATACGTATGTATATATATATATACGTATGTATATATACGTATGTATACGTATGTATATATATATATACGTATGTA
>CAXIWW010000189.1:0-2500 GCA_964036315.1 Acanthosepion esculentum | reverse complement strand
ATACATACGTATATATATATATACATACATACGTATATATATATATACATACGTATATATATATATACATACATACGTATATATATATATAATAGTATATATATATACATACATACGTATATATATATATACATACGTATATATATTATATATACATACGTATATATATATATACATACGTATATATATATATATACATACATACGTATATATATATATACATACATACGTATATATATATATACATACATACGTATACATACGTATATATATATATATACATACATACGTATATATATATATATATATACATACGTATATATATATATATATACATACATACGTATATATATATATATATATACATACGTATATATATATATACATACATACGTATATATATGTATACATACGTATATATATATATATACATACATACGTATAATAAGTATATATATATATACGATATATACGTATATATATACATACATACGTATATATATATACATACATACGTATATATATACATACATACGTATATATATACATACATACGTATATATATATACATACATACGTATATATATATATATATACATACGTATATATATATATACATACATACGTATATATATATATATACATACATACGTATATATATATATACATACATACGTATATATATATATACATACATAGCTTATATATATATATCATACATACGTATATATATATATACATAAATACGTATATATATATATATATACATACATACGTATATATATATATATATACATACATACGTATATATATATATATATACATACATACGTATATATATATATATATACATACATACGTATATATATATACATACATACAGTATATATTATATTATACATACATACTATATATATATACATACATACGTATATATATATATATACATACATACGTATATATATATATACATACATACGTATATATATATATATACATACATACGTATATATATATATACATACATACGTATATATATATATACATACATACGTATATATATATATATACATACATACGTATATATATATATATACATACATACGTATATATATATATATACATACATACGTATATATATATTATACATACATACGTATATATATATATACATACATACGTATATATATATATACATACATACGTATATATATATATACATACATACGTATATATATATATACATACATACGTATATATATATATACATACATACGTATATATATATATACATACATACGTATATATATATATACATACGTAGTATATATATATACATACATACGTATATATATATATACATACATACGTATATATATATATATACATACATACGTATATATATTATATACATACATACGTATATATATATATATACATACATACGTATATATATATACATACATACGTATATATATATATACATACATACGTATATATATATATATACATACATACGTAATATATATATACATACATACGTATATATATATATACATACGTATACATACGTATATATATATATACATACATACGTATATATATATACATACGTATATATATATATATACATACGTATATATAATATATACATACGTATACATACGTATATATATATATACATACGTATACATACGTATATATATATACATACGTATACATACGTATATATATATATACATACGTATACATACGTATATATACATACGTATATATATATATACATACGTATATATATATATACATACGTATACATACGTATATATATATATACATACGGATATATATATATATATACATACGTATACATACGTAATATATATATATAATACGTATACATACGTATATATATATATACGTATACATACGTATATATATATACGTATACATACGTATACATACGTATATATATATATACGTATACATACGTATACATATATATACGTATACATACGTATATATATATATACGTATACATACGTATATATATATACGTATACATACGTATATATATATATACGTATACATACGTATATATATATATACGTATATATATATATACGTACATACATACGTATATATATATATACGTACATACATACGTATATATATATATACGTACATACATACGTATATATTATATACGTACATACATACGTATATATATATATACGTACATACATACGTATATATATTTATACGTACATACATACGTATATATATATATACGTACATACATACGTATATATATATATACGTACATACATACGTATATACATACATACGTATATACATACATACGTATATACATACATACGTATATACATACATACGTACATATACATACGTATATACATACATACGTACATATACATACATACGTACATATACATACGTATATACATACATACGTACATATACATACGTATATACATACATA
>CAXIWW010000188.1:22500-35000 GCA_964036315.1 Acanthosepion esculentum | reverse complement strand
TAAATCTTACTAGTTTATTGTAAGTTCTATGTGGTCGGGCGGTTAGGCACGTCAGATCCAATGTGGGATGCTAGTTTGTATCCTGCTGGGAGGGGGCGCATATTTTTCTGACAAAACTTCTCGAATATTCAGGCTGGTAGATGTAGTATAATATATATATATATATATATATATATATATATATATATATATATATATATATATACAATATTCATACATATTTAAAATTTGTCATTTAGCTGATTGATGCTATATTCACCACCCAGACTCCAGATTTTTGTAGACAAACCACTCGTGAAGGGATAGCAATTGTCTGCTGATTTTTTTCACTTTCGTTATTTGAGGTCAACGCCCAGGCCAATACCCAATGTCGACTTTTATATTTACATACTCTCTGTCTATCGTCTATCACTGATATTAAGCACTTTAATCTATAAATATAAAATACCATAAAACTATATTTTTTATCATACACATATATATATATATATATATATATATATATATATATATATATATATATATATGTATGTATGTATATATATACATTTTTTTTTTTTGAACGATAAAAATTATTAAAAAATTGAAATCTTCAGACACACTGTGTTGTAGATTAAAATTCTTTCGTTTCGGCCAACATGGCCATCATCAGGAGAAAAAAAATATTTCTGCTTGCTGGTAGCAGTGAACTACAGAAATATATATATTCATTGATATTATCCTGCCTATATATATTATAAATTAACTGATTTAAAATATGATTTTTTTCACTGCACAGTAATAACCATGTTTCAAAAATGGAAGCTAAAGGCTTCGAATTTAATTTTGTAATTAAATTAATAACATTAGTTCCATTTCATCCTCAAGCGAATTTTGGAGTAACTTATTTTTTCAATTTACTGAGTTTTAAAAGCACAGAAAAAATTCATAATTCACTGTTTCCAAGGATACAGAGAAATCCAATCATTCAGACAAGGGGTGGTAGCGTGTTCATTTTTATTAACTTTTGTTGTCTCAGTTACGTTCGAAAAAGGGGTTATGTTTAGGTATGGTAGGGATGTATTTTTCAACGAATTCTGACATCCTTTAAATCATGTCGACTGGGTTGTTGTTTTTTTTAATTTTATAGTTAACGGCAAAAAATTCTTACGACATTTTTTATATTTGTATACTTAAAGATTTTGGGGGGATGTTTAGGTTAGAATACGTTTTATTTAACTACAATTTTAAAATATTTTCACTTTTAATTTTTAATAGACTATATTTCTTTATTAAAACAAGTAAATGTACTAGAATTACTTAGAGTATATAAAATTATTTTTTCATATCAAGTTTAAGTATGTATATTACCAGGTTATATTTTTTTTTAATTTCATTTTTAAATATTATTTAAGGAAAATTTTTGACAATGACGGCAAAAAATAGCTATTTCATTTCTCTGATTCAGTAAATTTTTATTTTTTATAAACTTACTAATATATATTTTCTCATGTATGCACAAAGGACATGGGTCATTTAAAAACCTACATATTCTAGCTTTTCTTATTAAATTCCATTTTACTGTAGGTGTTTTATTGGATTCTTTTAGGTGCCGGAAGTACTTTGAGAGAGATGTTTGATTTCTATATTTATTTATTCTAAATGAACTTTGATTTTGGTTGGCTTGTGCAACCTATATAGATTTTTATGTTTTCAGGATTTTCAATAAAAGAGATATTGCATTGGTATACTAATGATTTCGTGCGACATTTATTTTGTAGAGGACAGTTGTGAGGGTTTCTACAGTTACATATTTTTATTTTTCCATTGTCTAAAATTTTTTGGTTCTAGTATAAGTATTACTTTAAGATATTAGCATTACGTTTCTTAATAATTTTTTCTAAGTTGTCAGTACAGCTGTAACTTAATTTTAGTGTATTTTTATTGAAAATAATACTTAGTTTACTATTACTAGGAAAATGCTTGACTATTAATGCGAAGATTTTTTGTCCTAATTTGTTCTTTAACATTTGGTTGTATGGGGGCGTATACCAAATTATTTTTCTACTTCTGTTTTTCCTATGCTTTCCATTTTCATTTTTTATATAAGTTAGTTTGGGTTTTTTTAGCCACTATCTTTTAGAGCTTTATTATAGAAATGAATGTCCTTTGTACATACATGTGAAACTATATATTACTAAATTTATAAAAAAATAAAAGTTTACTGAATCAGAGAAATGAATTAGCTATTTTTTGCCGTCATTGTCAAAAATTTTCATGAAATAATACTTAAAAATAAAATTTTTAAAAAAATATGACCTGGTAATAGAAAAATGCAAACTATACGAGGGTGATTTTGATGGAATAGAACTCGGTCTTACAGACTGCAGAATGTTAATATAAAAAAGAAAAGACAGTGCCTTCGTTAAACCAAAAACCCCAATCCAGCTTTTCAACTTCACAATATCTTACGGCGATGATTTGTTCCCTAATTTACAAATAGCATTGCGCATACTGTTGGCTGTTGCTGTCTCTTTGGCATCCAGTGAGCGCTCTTTCAGCAAACTAAAATTGATTTTTTAAAAAACTATCTCCGAAGCACAATGGGACAAGAAAGCCTAAGCAAGTTGGCTTTATTAAGCATCGAAAATGAAAGATTTTGACATATAAATGTGGATGGCGTTATTAACAAATTTTCCACCAACAAGTTTGGTCGTTTGTCGTGGCTTTACGAATTCAAATAGATTAAATGAATTGCTCTAATCTTGACACCTTCTAATTCTGGTTTTGTCAATAGTCAGTGCTTGTCGGTAGTAGAGGATCAAATAAAAATGTATTGTATTTAAATACTTTTTCAATGCATTTGTATTTATGTGAAAAAGCATTTAGATTCAGATATTTACATAGTTTCATAAGTATTTGTCTTTGTTTTGTATTTTGGGAATCTAGAATAAAATTACTTGAATTTATATTTCTGTTTCCAATTATATCGTGTCAATAATCACGAGAAGTATTTGTATATCAAAAAAGTTATTATTTGATCCATTCTGTTTGTTGGCCACTGGTTGTGATAAGGGCACCGAGTCAAGCTCTTTCACCCATCTGGACCAAGATCTCGGCACGCCACTATATATATATATATATATATATATATATATATATATATATATATATATATTGTCATCCACAGACAGGGTGTTTCGCAGCATCACAGCTCATCAGTGTGACCAGACGTCCGGTTACCTGCAGCTAGAATCAAAATCCGGCTGAATTGGTATCAGTCGGAGAATCTACCCCTAAGCCGTTGGTGCACGGGGTGAAGGTGAATTTACGCGTATTTAATTTTAGATAAACACGCCAGTGACTGAGAGAACTCGATTCGTTTTTATCGAAGAGTATTGCATTAGTAGCAGTAATAGTCATTGTTATACATATATATATATATATATATATATATATATATATATATATATATATATATACTGAACAATCCCTCCTCTCTTCAATCACTTTGAAATATTGTCATCTCCTGCTGATAAAACAGAATGTTCTGCTCAGAAATTCTCTTCCACCTGTACATTCGTCGCAGGGGTAACTTTGCCTAATTTACCCCCAAGAACGGAATTTCTACTGAGTGATATGCACATAACTACATAGTTGCTGCTATCATCACCAAATTAGGCTTGTGTATTTGACGACATCCCTGCAATTGTCCTAAGGGAATGTTTTCCTGACGTGGCTCATGTTCTTTCAAAACTACAGTAAATTCATTGTTGCTTCTTGCTTTCCAGCTCGTTGGAAATCATCCTCTGTAGTTCCTGTCTTTAAAAGTATGCATGTGGATATGTATGAATGTGGATAACTATGTAGGTGGATAAATATGTAAGTGGGTATGTGTGTATATGGATAAGTATGTTTGTTGATATATAGGCATGTATAAGTTTTGTGACAACGTCTGTAAGCTGTTGTGGACTCAAATGTCACATGATTTTAAACAGGGGCAGACAAGTTTCCAACATACGTAACACAGACAAACTTTTGGATGCGGCTGTGTGTGTGTGTGTGTGTGTGTGTGTGTGTGTGTGTGTGTGTGTCGTGATAGCAGTTTTTTTTAAACTTGTGCCAATGAGAAATTACTGCACAAATACATTCTCTCCTCTCTCTCTCTCTCTCTCCCTTTCCCTTTTATATATATATATATCTCATAAAGAAACAGTTTATACAAAGAATTAAATAGTAATGGTAATGTGATTAATGGCGAAATCACTTCGCTAACAATTTCGTCATTATTCACATTAACATTGCTATTAAATTCTTTGTATAAATTGTTTCTTTATGATACAAAATATAACCTGCACGCCCTAATGTGTGTGTGTGTGTGTGTGTGTGTGTGTGTGTGTGTGTGTGTGTGGTAAAACGGACTTCGTTGTCACTAATTTTTAATATATATTGATACGATTATTTCCTCTGTCGTCATTTCAGTTAAAGGGGAAAAACTCTTGTCTGATTTTAAAACCTATTCAGTTTAAAATAAATGAAGGAGCAAAGATGTTTGGAAATAAAGACAACATAGAAACATTTAACCTCCTGAATTACGAATGGACATGAATATACATTCATTATTTACCGTAATTTGATTAAGAAAAAAATCCAGGTGATGTTTACAAAAGAACAAATACAATATTTCAGTATTAATCAATGACAGGTAAACCATATGGAATCTAAAAATAGCAATTCATCGATCGATACAACAGATAATTTCTGGGGTATGATTTAAAATTCGTTAGCTACACAAACAAAATACATAGTAATAGAATGACATAACTTTACTTTCTATACAGCGCCGAATATCATGTGCCTTTCTTTTTTCTTTTCTGTCTTTTTTTACAGGGCGCAGACATAGCACACGATGGCAAGTGGACCCCTGATGGAGTAAAGCCCCCTATATCAAATAAAAAAATGTAATAACGAAACACAGACAATTGTTTTAGTAATAAAAAGGAATAAAAACTTTATAAAGCATATTATATTCCAATTATTATGTGTGAGAAAATAATAAACATTCATAATGCATAACAACATTAAACAAAAATAACACAACTTATATTTACACAATTTACTAAACTACATTAGAACTTTTTTTATATAAAATATCTCGGATGTTTGGCGACAACTTGATAGGTGAAGACTAAGAGACTATTTGAGTGTGTGATTGTAAAACGTAATGCGTGGCTGGAAAATTAGAATGCATCTGTTTATTTATTTAGTAAATAAATAAACAGATGCATTTTGGTTTTGGTTTGTTTTACGGCATATCAACCGCAATGGGTTATTTAATGCCGACAACTATTTTGCTTTTTTTTTCTGGTAATATTTTTGTTTTGTCAAAAATCTATTTCTGTTAATATTTTTTTTCCTCAAAAATGTATAGCTGGTAATATTATTTTTTTAAAAACGTATTGCTGGCAATAGTTTTTTGTTTTTTTTTTCAAAAACGTATTGCTGGCAATAGTGTTTTGGTTTTGGGTTTTTTTTTCAAAAACGTATTGCTGATAATAGTTTTTTTCTTTAAAAACGTATTGCTGGTAATATTTTATAATGCTTTTTACCTCAGTTTCGGGGTTAACTATTTGCCCAAAGCTGGGACCCTAACAAGTGCTACCACCCCGGGTCAGGGTGGACCTGGGAACACCAGCAATTAACAGGTGGTTCCACGCTACTCAAAACCTCCTGATCAGAGGCCTTGCTGTTGGACGTAGTTTATCGACTTACCCAGGACGCGGATGTAGTTTTAGATGCATTCTGGTTTGCCGCACTTTGAAATAAATGCGAGGAAGAAAGAAGTATGTATAATAAAAAATATAATTATTATTTTGCCTAGAAAAAAATGAAACTAAGTGCACCAAAAAGAAACATTCATATTTCATAATATTATGTTGCGGTTGTGTGAAGATGTTATGCTAGATTGAAGGTGATTAACCAATGAATGCTTGTTATACATTTGTTAAGTATGGTGGGGGTTAAAATTACAACAGGAAGAGTGCATTTCCCAGCGGAGGGTAAAGTGGCTGTCGTGGAAGATTCGACAATTTCAATAAATATGAATCTCCCTAAGTAGACGATTACTGTTTGTTTGTTTTTAATGACCTTCAGCCTTGAAAATTATAATATGTTAAATACTAAATTTGGTATAAATTGTCACACGGGGTCTACTATTACTTGAATGGGAAGGCCTTGAGTGTGATATCAATTTGTAATTCCATTCTTTATAAAAAGTAAGCTCTTTCCTACGTCTAAGGGGAATGTTTTCCCATTTGACAAATTAAGTGTTATTTGTAGAATCAATATATAAATTATTAAAACTCAGTCAGTTATGTGCCATGCGTGATATACACATAGGTGATCATGTATCTTTCGATACATGACTGACGAGGCAGATTTTTCCCGCAGTAGGTTGCCATTTCTTTCTGTGGTAGACCAGTTGCCATTGTAACGGACCGTGGGGGTGAAGATGTGACGAGATATCAGAAGGTTAAACTTTCCTGCTGGCGGGTCCAGCTACATGAGAATGTCGGACTTTAATTAAGTCCAAAGAAGACAAAGAAAACAAACAAGACCGATATACATGGATAAACAAATATATATTAATAACAAAACAAGTTAAACAAAGACTTGAACTGTTACATAGAGTGTGTATGGAGAAATTATGTGTGTGTGTGTTGTAAGTGTTCGTACGTACGTGTATTGTTCTTAGCGCGTTCCCAGAATTTGGGAAACGCTGTATCTGTAAGAGGTCACATATTTGGCCTAAGTGGAAAAAGAGAGATTTTACCTCGCCTCCGCGCAAGGTAGCGGCCCAAGGCCTAAGTCGAAAAAGAGAGAGATTTTACCTCATCTCCACACGAGGTGGCGGCCCAAGGCCTGAGTCGAAAGAGAGAGAGAGAGAGAGAGAGGGTCAGTCAGTATTTATATCCAGGGGAGAGAGACCCCTGTTGAAGGATTAAAGAACTGAGGAGCTAACTGCGACACCATTCAAGAACCCTGTCTGTCCTGTTTACCCATTTTTAGCTAGAGACTTTTTGAATAGGAAATTCAGTATTCGTCTTCAATACACATTCGTATATCAATCCGCGTTGTATAAACAAACACTTGCATATTATATTCCACCCATTACGAGTGTGGAAAATAATAAACATTCATAATACATTATAACAACTTTATTAAATAAATTTAAATATGCACATCATATAGTTATAAGACTCACTTCACTAAATTATGACTTCTTTTTTAATAAACAACTACTTGAAAGGTGAAGAGGCCATATGTGTCACATGACTTAATAGTAAATAAATAAATAGATACATGCTGATTTGTTGCCGTTACTTATTTTGAAATAAATGCGAGACAGAAACAAGTATGTTTAATAAAATATATACTTATTATTTTGGAATAGATTACACCGGTTTTCAGCTATTATTCCAAATTTTGTCGGCATTAAATAACCCATTGAGGTTGATATGCCGTAAAACAAACCAAACCAAACCAAACCAAACCAAACCTCCACAACGGTCTATTAACGGCCCCATCAACAATTCTTGTATAGTCATACCTGTTAATTTTTTGACATTGTCCAACCAGTTTTTACGTTAACGCCCTCTCTTACGTCCACCTTCAACGGTGCCTTGCATGACTTTCTTCAACAGGCAGTCGTGCCTTGTAACGTGTTCAAATCACGCCATCTTTCTCCGTTTGACTGTGGCGAGAAGAGGTTCCTGGTTGCCCACAAAACTTTCAACTCTTATCTGCACAAACTCATTGGTATTATGTCCCCAATAGAAGATGCCAATGAGTTTTCTCATGCATTTGTTCTCAAACGCTTGGATCCTTCTCTTTTGTTTCCTTCCCCAACAGTGTCCACGTTTCACATCCATACAAAAGAATGGAGATTACCCGCGATCTGTACAATCTGTACTTCATTTGAAAGCTGATTTGGATCCTCCATAGTCTTGCCTATAGTAAACATTCGTAATACATTATAACAACATTAGTAAATAAATTTAAATATGCATAACACAATATATATTTATACAATTCACGGCCCTATATTAGAACTTTTTTAAACACTTTCTTGAAAGGTGAAGAGGCCACATGTGTCACATGACTTGATGGTAAATAAATAAATAGATACATGCTGATTTGTTGCGTTACGTATTATGAAATAAACGTGAAGAAGAAACAAGTATGTAAAATAAAAAATAGACTTATTATTTTGTAAAAGTCTATAACTATATTACTCCAAATTTTCACGCAATGTGTTAAATATCAAATCTGCTGGAGCAATAAATCTTCTTTCATCGTTTTTCGTATTAATTATTAATTTTGTATTCAAATTACATTTTATGGAAGAAATTTTTCTTTTAATGCTGTTACAGACAATTACCGCATCACAAAGTTTAAAAAGAAAAGATTAAAAAAAACAACTCGCTGTCTAGAAAATGTCAGGTTTACCGCTCCATGGTGGATGGATTCTCTATAGCGTCAAATACACGAATTCGGGAGGATAACCAACAGTAACAAACGCCAATATACAAATTAACAAGATCTAATTATAACTAAACAATACAGGAAAACATTTAAGCAAAAGAATGCGTGGAAAAATGTATGCTATACATTTTCTGTGTGGAAATGTGAAAGCGTTATTTCGGGAGGATAAGAGTTGAACTTTGAAAGAAAACTTAGCTTTAGTTCTTCTGAAATAAATTAAAAAAAAGTTTTTTTCTTTTAGATTTTCTCTCTCTTTCTCATCTGTTCTTTTTACATTCAAATCAGTTTGTTTGCTCAAGTAGCTGTATTCTTTGATCTAATCCGCTTTCTTCAATGTCACCTTCGTTATTCAGTTGTGGAAGTTCATTCGATTATGGAGATTTGGTGTTAAATGAGTCGTATATTTAGCTGTTCAGAATTAATAGTTCGGATCCTTCGTCCAATTGAGTATATCACATTTGCCTTTCTTAGGTGACTGTCACATATCGCCATTCCCCAAGCCTTTAATGTAAGCAGCATAGTGTTGAGTTGAATTGGAGTTCGTCTTTTATCGTGTGGTGTCTCTTGCTTGACTGTAACGAGGAGAAGGGGGTTTATTCGCACAAAACTTGTTCCGCCTTTTTCTGTGCTTGGATTTTATGTGAGTTGGAGACGGCATTCATTCTCTTCAGTTGGGAGAATCAATTCACATGAGAATTTAATCGATGATCCTTCGATCTTCATTATCCCAATTGGTTTCTGTCGATCTTTTCCCACTCGATCGTTTGTATTTGGTCACGTGATTCGTCACGTGTATGAGAATCTATTTTTAGCTTTGGCTCCCACCTGTGGCTGTCAGTCCCTTCTGACCTAATTGTTTTTGCATTCAACGACTGCTAGTATATATATATATATATATATATATATATATATATATCCAAAGAGAGAGGGGGAATTCTCAAGATATGTTATTAGAGAGATGGGCCGTATATGTAGATTGCGTGTGAGTATGGGCTGTGAATTGCGGAAACACAATGCAAAAAAGTAAAACAGTATCTAGTGATATCGTAAAATAATTTATTTTCAGACTTTAAATAGATATATTTGTATTAAGACGTTTTTTGAGGGGTCTTTTTATTCGTTTTCGGGTGGGAAAAACTTTTACTTATTATTAACTCATAATTAATAAAAAAAAAATATACTTATTATTTTAAAAAAGATTACACCTGTTTTATTACCCAAAATTTTCACGCAATATATTAATTATGAAGCCCAATGGAACAATAAACCTTCTTCGACAAAGTTTAACCAGAAATTAAAATGTGTAATTAGAAATAAAATTGATAATATTGTTACCTCATCATTTTGTATCATGAAGTGTTTTTAAAAGAAACCCAAAGTGTTTATGGGTGGTCGAGTAAATAAAGAAAGAAATCGAAATCAAACAATCTTCAGCATCGGAAGCGCCACGTCGTTCCGTCTATAGAAATTATACATTAAATATCTGGACATGCCAACGATGGTTTGGCCAGTTTCCTCACGAATATTCCCCCTCAATATGGTCGACAAATCCCAATCAACAGTGATCTTCTCTAAACCGAGATTAAGGAAAACTCCAAACAAACTCAATCAAAATTAGCAAAACAATTCATTACGAGTTACACTTCGAATAGAAAACATCTTCATGAACTCAGAAAAGAGTCTAAACTTGGTCAATGAATTTGTGATGTACTGAATAAATACAAACCTCATTATCTTCCTTAGCCCATTCCCTAAAAATTACATTTATTTACGCGCAAATACCCTTGGGAAAGGTATGAATCCATCTCTTCTCCCTGTAGAAGCCGTAGATTAAATAAAGTGTTCACTTCAAAATTAGCCGTGTCGATATGTGATAATAACAACAAAATCTAACAGTCAGATGAAGGACGGGTGGATCAAGGTCAGTTGTTACTATATGACGTTGTAGTACATAATACATTCCTTAAACTAGCCAATCAGAATCACAATAAAGATTCACCGCAGGCCAGTCGTCTCTCTGTTTGTCATGGCGCCCGGCAGATTCAAATGTTAATCGTGTTCGACTTATGTATTACAACGTCATATCATAACACCTGACTTTGCTCCATCCGTCTTGAGCGAACGTTATTTTGAAAGGTTCCTTTCCTTTTCTTTTTTATGAATACAAAATGTAACCTTCTTGGGCGACCGAGTTCGTAGCTCGCGCTAAATGGAACACAGAGAGAGACGCTCCTCCTTTGTAGCAAGCAGTCGTCCTGACTAGTTCTTCGATGGTTAGAGAAGTGAACCCGCCTGTACCGCTTTCTGCTGAAAAGATAGAGGAAACTGACATCGAAGACCTATTTTCTTATGTTTATATTGGGTTGGTAAGTAGTCGGGGAATGAGGTGAGTGCAAGTAGGATTTTTCTTCGCATTGTTACAGGGTTTTGATCTTTTTGTTTTCGCTTATCAAATTATCTGGTTTCAGAAACGAATTTGACTGAGTGACCTACCCTATATATAATCTGAATCTAGAAATTTCTATAATAGCTAAATGGGTTGAAACGGAAGAAATAAATAAAACAACTAAAATCAAGCCAAAACTAAAAACTTCTACTGAGCGAATTCGAAAACTTGTTCTAAATTCTTCTTTTTTGTGCCCTCAGAATTTAGGCGATCATGGCTTTCCACAACTTCCTGTACACTTGTCGCTCTTTGTCTTTCTGTTATTTCCCCTATGAACTGTTATGTTCTGTTCTCAAGCTCATTAAGTATGTGATGCGTTGTCTTCTTCTGCCCATCTTGTCCTCTACCTGTGTAGAGTATTACAAACTCCCAATCTACAGAGGACATTCTTATTATCGAAACGCTACACCATACGTATACAGTGTTGCACATAGTCTTGCCTGAGGTGTTAGAGTTTCAATGACGTTAAGTGTGCATGGATCTTCAAGATTGGGGCAAACTAGAAGACGTCTCATAGTTTCTGATTACCCGCATTGGCAGTTGGTATCAACATCGGTGGCATATCCCCGTTTCTGAAAGTTTGCTCTACAGCGATCAATAGGGAGCGATTTAGGTAGGACGAGAAGGGTTAGGCAACACTAGCGCCAAGGGTGGAATTTTGTAGGGCTAAGAGAGAGCCTGTGTCCCACGTTGTTATGGTGGCTGCCCCACATGGACAGACGCTGACTAAGAGCGCGTTTGTTCAGTGGTTCGGCTGAGTGTAAAAAAAGCTGCTTTGACTTGAGCCTCTTTGTCATTGGTTCACAGCCGTGGAGTGGATGACGAGGGTCAGTTTCCTGCTTCAACTTCTCGAGTTTGAAGTGAACTGTCGTCTTTATGTAAGGTGGAGCAATGCCACTAAACAAGTAGAGGTCATCTTCTTTGACTGGGTTCAGACACTCAGTGATCGATAAAGCGCATAATATCACTTATTAGAAACCCAAGTATTAATTATTAAATTAATTAAATTACAACGCATAATGTCAGTTTTTGTTTACTTTTACCCTATTTTAAAAATGTTTTAGCTGCGTTGATCAATAAAATTAGAACCCATTATAAAATTGTTTAATTTTGATCCTTTTACGATGAACTTTTCTCACGGTGAACTTTTCTCACGGTGAACTTTTCTCGCGGTGAACTTTTCTATAGTGAATTGATTGCCGTGAACTTACCGGACACCGTCACTTCTTAAAGTTATGCATGTGCCATTTTATTGCTATTGTCACTAGAACTTTGTCGTTGCTCACATGTCCGGACCATGGTACTCTCAGCATCCTTCTGAAGAACAGTCTCTTCTTCATCTGTGAAGAGATTGTCCAACATTCACTGCCAAATAAGAAGACTGATATTGCATAACACTTCAGTATACTTTTCTTTGATTCTAATGATATTTTTCTGTTTCTTAATACTTTGCTCGGCTTTTCGAAGGCATCTTTCGCTATCCAAATGCGCCTTCGTATTTCCGTGTCGCACTTTCCATCTTTTGATAATA
>CAXIWW010000188.1:15000-17500 GCA_964036315.1 Acanthosepion esculentum | reverse complement strand
GATTTCGCGAGAATTGAAGAAAAAGAGATAATAAATAGGATAAAAAATTAACTAAGTAGAATAAAAAAAAAAAAAAAAACGCTTTCCTTCCACCTTTCCTTTGAAGATTTGTATATATTATTTACAAAGGCTGACTAAACGAAACGTGTAAATAAAAAAAAAAAAAAAAAAAACTAAAAAACTGTTTTCAATTATAAGTATACATATTTACAAACCGACTACGGCTTTGCATAAAATTAATGGATTAACATTTAATTTAGATTTTCCTTGGTTTGCTCGTCCATGCACTTGCTCGTTTTAGCCACAACCATTTAGCTGCTCTTTCTGCTGTATCAGTAATGGTTTGGATGGCCTTACGTTTCTTATTTCCCACTATCCCAATATCTGTTAAGGCACTGACTAGTGATTTTGCCACAAACCCTCTTGTGCCTACTTCAATTGGCTTGCAGCATGCCTTCCATCCATTATTCCTGCAGTTTTCCAGTAATTCATCGTATTTTAATTTTTTTCTTTCACTGGCTTCTTCTACATTATCCTCATAGCAGACTGTTAGCTCCCACATGATGATTTTCTTTAGTTTATTCGAAAAGAGGACTAGGTCTGGACGCAATCGGGTCTTGGAAATGTGATCGGGGAAGTTTAGCCTTTTACCTAAATCCACCCTAAGTTCCCAGTCTGTTGCACATGATAAACAATTGGGTGCGGTCATTTTCTTTGGGTTCGGTTTCGCGCCAGCTTTAATAAAATTTATGACGTTCCTATTTGGATTCGGTCTGTTTGTACGGACGGCTGTACTAACGACTTCTGCTATTTCTTTCAGTATTTGATCATGGCGCCATCTGTACCTACCATCAGCTAGGGCTGATTTGCAGTTGCTAAGAATATGTTTCAAAGAACCTATTTGACCGCATAGGGGGCATAAAGGCGATTCTGATTTAGTCCATAACTGTAGGTTAACGGGGCTTGGTAGAAGGTCGTAAACAGATCGGATCAAAAAATTCGTGCCCAATTCGTTACGCCATAATTCTGACCATCCGATTTTCCTAGGTATTATAGTCTCCCATTTTGTCCATGAACCCTGTTGTTTAAACCCGATCATCTTTGCTACTCTCATTTCCTCTTCCCCTGCGCGAATTTCATTCAATAAGAGTTGGTGTTTTTCCTTACCTACGGCCTTATCAATTCTAACAGTAGGAAAGAAACCCAGCCCTGCACGACCCGTGGCAACAGTGCCTAGCACCACTTTTTCACGAAGACGCTCTTCTGCCAATTTCAACTCCTTTACAGCGCTCCATTTCCTCCCAGTTAGGACCTCAACATTTGCTCCTACTACATTTGGGTCCTTGGAGAATTTGTATTGTATTACTGTACGAACCTTAGCGACTTTATATTCTTCTACAAGGCTTTTGAAAGGAAGTTGAAGAATGTTGGAGTTTCCGTAAAGGGTGGCGCTACTTAGACACTTTGGCAGACCCAGCCATCTCCGTAAGCGGGAATTAATCTTTTTTTCAATATGTACTACGGTAGAGGTGGTGAACTCATATATAGATAAAGGCCACAATATTTTGGGAAGAATGACATGTTGATAAATCCAAGCCTTGTAACGTCCGGGTAAGCCAGACTTGTCTACTTTATCTAACCATGTTTCTAGGATGTCCTTCGTTTCTTGTATTGCGACAGCGTCCTTCAGGGTATTGTCAAAACGTTTACCCAAGTACTTGATTGGCTTTTGTTTTATAGTTGGGATATACTCGCCAGACACTTTGAAACGATCCCTATCTGATGTTTTTCCTTTTTTAAGCACTAATGACCTTGATTTGGCAGCATTGAAACTCATCCTTGCCCATAAGATGAGTTTCTCCAAACCTTTTAACAGCCACCTGGCGCCAATCACGGACGAGGAAGTTATGGACATATCGTCCATATATGCTCTTATTGGCGGTTGCCGTAGACCAGATCTTGTTAAAGGGCCCCTGCATTCTGTTTCTGCCGCTTTTATGAGCATATTCATGGCAAGGGAAAAGAGGGTAGCTGAAATAGTGCAGCCTGTTATAATACCTTTTTCCAATATGTGCCATGCAGATGTTGTATTTCCTGCTGCTGTTCTCATTTTGAAATTTTTGTAATAGTCTGTTATGGTCTCTATTATTTGGGGAGGAACATGGTGGCGATTTAACGACTCTTCTACTAATTTGTGAGGGATAGAGCCATAGGCATTCTTAAGATCCAGCCACAGAAAAGCCATATCGCCCTTATGTGCTTTTACGTCCTTAAGCAGTTGCGTGATGACCCCTGTATGTTCCATGCACCCCGGCATGCCTGGAACGCCTCCTTTTTGAACAGAGGTGTCGATATACTTATTCCTTAAGAGGAAATCTGTTAAGCGTCGATTCATAATACTGAAGAATATTTTCCCTTCGACATTCAGTAGGGAGATGTACCTAAATTGATTTACTGTACTTGCTCCTTCCTCTTTAGGGATCCATATGCCTTCTGAGCA
>CAXIWW010000188.1:0-2500 GCA_964036315.1 Acanthosepion esculentum | reverse complement strand
TGGGTCCCCAAAAAACAAATTTCTACTAATGTGGAAACTTTTCACAACAAAAGAAAAGAGGTGCGCCTCAGGGTGGAGTAATGTTCAGTGGGCTAGTTACTAGTATCATTTAACCATAATTAATGTAATAAGTTCGATCATTATTGGGTGTGCCATACTTATGGCTTAGCACCAAACTAAACTTTGTAAGTAAATAAATGGCAACACCAGGTCAAAGAATCTGTGGTGAATTGATTAAAAAAGTTGTCATGAGTAATAATTCTCATAATGTTTTTGTTTTTTTTGTCTTTTTACTGTACACATTGACTTTAAAAAAGTAAAACTTTTCAAGAATGTTTGTTTTCAAGACGAATATATAGTTTTATTTAAAATTCTATTCTTTGTCTTTAAAAAAAGCATCTTTGAAATGAGAATATAGATTTTTTTTGCATCTATTTTTTCTTTTCCGTTGGTGCGTGCGAATTAAAAAAAAAAGTTGATTCTTCGTTAACTCATTCGTCACGAATAACTAACTATACAAAATAAATAAAAAAAACATATTACGAATAAGTTCACGGGATTTTCTGTAGTAATTTACTGATCAGAGTTTATGATAAACCCAGTGAGAATTAAACTCACACTCACTGACTATACGGTTATAATTGATCAGACGAAACAAGTTTGCTAGTCATTACACAGCACGCCGAACTGCCCGTGGGTGATGACAAGTAAAAATGGTGTTGGACAGATAGATGTGAATGAATTGCATTCATAGCATGGAAAGGAAAAGTTGAATTTGAAACGGGATAACGAGCTTTAATTTACGGACTAAAACAATTACAAAATATTATAAAGCTTCAATTATTTTTATAAGGTAAAATTTATCAATATCTTCTTTTTTTTTTTGTTCAATATTTTTAAATTAACGTGGATAGCTTGGCAAAATATTTTGTTGACACTGACATGCGTCTTAAACAAGAACTATAATTAAAGAGAGAGGCTTTCCCCATATTTGTCTGTATGTGGGCTGACACACACAAACATATGTGTGTGCATTATGTATGTGTTATATATATATATATATATATATATATATATATATATATATATACACACACACACACACACACAGGGTGTGATGGATAAATTGTCGTCTACATTACGCAAAAAAACGAAAATTACACTGACATCTCATTTTAACAGATATGCTTACTAAAATTACACAAAAATATCTTGAAATACTAAAGTGTAAATTTAATCAATAAAATCAGCATTTGCTTCAACCACGGCCTCCAGACAACTACGGAATCTCATGAAACTCTTCTGGGCGTTCTCCTTGTTTAAGTGGGTGAATGTTACCATAATCCTTGCCTACAGTTCATCTTTGGTGTTACAAGGAGTTTTTTTGCGTCCCACACATAATAATCAAGGGGTTGCAGTTTCGGGAGTTAGGTGGCCAGATGTAAGGGGTTAGGCCGTCGCAGAAATTGTCTGACAGCCATGACTGGGTCCTCCTATTTGTGTGGCAGAGTCAAGTTGCCAGATATAGGGTCTTCCAGCAGCCACACTCTTGTCCCAGCACAGCACTACCTCCTCAAGGCACCTGATATAGGCCTCTGTATTCAGTCAGAGACCCTGTAGATGGAGGTATAACATCGTCATCACTAGTAATCACTCTCAAAATAATATAAGGTTGACTGCATCCAACTCTTTCCGGATCCTTTGTACTGACACCCAAACACTCTGAAATGTTCGTATCGGGGACTTCCAGCGCGAAGACCAAGCAGTACAGCATGCCGTTTCTGAATTTCTGATGGAGAGAATTCGTCATGGTGCTCTTTTTATCACAGTGCCCAACTGAGCCTAATATACTGAGTAGTCGACAAAGTCAAAAAACAAACAACGCGCATGCGCAAAATTAAAAATATAAAATGGCGACAAATTTACCCATAGCACCCTATATTCATTTATTTATATATATATCAGTATACCTATATATAGACAAATATATACATATAAATCTGTGCATAAAATCAATCAGCCAAGTGACAAATTTGATTTGTATTAATCCTATAGACTATATATATTTAATGTATGTGTGTACGTGTATCAAAACATTTCCTACACAACCGTCAAGGTCAATCAACTTAAATTTTTATTATATTTTTCCAATTTTCGGATGTGTTGAGTGCTGTGCTCGAAGTTGTGGATAAAAAACTTCGTGCATATAGTACTCAACACTGTACCCGAAAAGTGGAAAAATATAGTAAAAAATTAAACAGACAGGGCTTTTTGTCTGCCTATATATATATATATATATATATATATATATATATATATTGCATTAGTCAAAAAGTTCGTTTCCTTATTAAATACATTTTTTGTTTGAATTTCTGAGATGAGAAGTTATTACAGTATTTACATTAGTCGGACTATTGTCCTCATCTTTGTCGCCATATTTGTCACAACGTTTCGGCCGTTGTACGCTCCGGCCTTCTTCAGGTGGTTGGAATTTCGAACC
>CAXIWW010000187.1:102500-110000 GCA_964036315.1 Acanthosepion esculentum | reverse complement strand
TCATTCTAAACTTTTACACATTATACCACAACACACATCCAATTCACATCATAAAAAATGTAAATATAGAATAAATGAATAGTTTTATTTGACTTGATAGCTTTCTCTGTTTTTGTTTTTTTTCTCGAGCCTAGCATTTTTTCCATCTGTCAGAAGGACAATGTTGGTTTCAAGTTAAATAACTTTATTAAAAATTTTAACCTATCAAAATATCTGATTACTTATATACTATTTGATTAAAGATTTTCTTGGTATCATTGTACTTCTGTTAACTCCTTAATTTATGTTTGATTTAGCTTTTGAGCTCAGTGCAGATATCTCTATTGCTTTCAAATATATCCTACATTTATGCCCATTGCAATGAATCTCTTAATGTATTTGAAAAATCAGTCCTATACTCATATATAATCTAACTTGTTTTCACTTCTAGTTAAATCCATTATATTTTGCGTGTTTCAACACTTGTTACTTTATACTTCATCCCAATATATAACTGTCAGTTTGATAGATGATTTATTTCTGACCAGCCACCTTCAGATATTGACTTACTATTACATGTTCTCATCTAAGGCTCTCTGCAATATCTATTATCATGGCTGCTGCATGAAAGAAGTATCTGCTTATTTCATGTCGCATGCATTTTTACCTTTCTTCCCTGAGGAATGCCTGTAATTCCACAAAGACTAAGTATAATTGAATAGCTCTGCTAGGAATGGTTCCAAATCCTTTTACCAAGAAAATGGCCAACAATCTTGGTTCAAGTTCGGGCTTAGCAGTTACTTAGGTGATCTTTTATACTCGCTATACTTAGTACATCTGTTCCCCTTGGAATACAGGCAAAGATTTTTTCTCTCTCGCTCTCTCAGTTGTAACAAGCAGTAAAAGAACAGATTTTCTCAACATTACAATTATCTTTTATTCAGAGAAGATTGAAAACTCAGTTATCTACAATGGTAGTTAGATGTGGATGGTTAAACATCCTATTTGTTGTTTACCTCTACTCTTCAGGTTACAGTAATTCAAAGAGAATATCTATCTGTTTTGTTCACTGTGTTCTGAAAAAAAAATAGCAAAACCATTCTTGCTTCCTGTTTGAACATGAAACAAAAACGAGATTTAGCAATATGTTAGTAAGTGTACCAACATGTTTTCTAGTCGGCACATATAATACATAGAATTTTATTAAAAAATCAAAATGTATAGAAAATCTGTAATCTCCAGTTAAGAATGTATATACTGTATTTCTCCATAGACTAAAATTAGATTTTGAATATTATAATTTTAAGATGGGTTTATGGTTTTATCAATCATTTAATAAAAAAGTTTATTTCTGCTTTCACAGAATCACTAACCTGTTTGGATGTTAAATTATTAATGTAATCGTTTAAATCTGCATTACACTGACATTGTGAAATTTCTAAACATATTGATATTTTCTTTCTTTTTATTTAAATACATGAAACCAAGTGACTGGTCTTTGGTTTATGTCTGAATTTCTAGGATGAGATCATTTAGACTATTTACAACCACCAAATAATTGTAATAACAACAACAAAAATGAGGACAATAGTCAGAATGACTATTATGTTCATCTTTATTGTTGTTGCTACAACATTTTGGCTGTTGTGCCCTCCTTTCATCAGGTGACTATTGATCTAGATAACCTACAGGGAATTTTAAACTGAACCCTTTATTTAATCTAAGCTGGTAGACTGTTCTCATTCCACTGCTCATGTTTAGGAATATCTCATCTAGTTATTATTTTCGGTACTGCTCAGTTATTGTTTGCCCTATTTCCATTCCAGACCAGGAATTGAACTATGTAACCAAAATTCACAAACCCATGCTTTAATCCACTAGGCTATGAGATATTCAGACTTCCCTGTAGGTTATCTAGATTGATATACACTGATGAATACCAGAGGGCACAATGAGTTAAAACATTGTGATAACAACAAAAATGGGGACAATAGTTCAAAAGATAAAAGGGGTAAATAATGATCTTTGGTTATTTATAAATTTGGAAAGTGGTGTGTATTTGTTCATTTTTAAGATGGCTTCCTGTTTAAAATGACATAACTATCACTACATTTTTATTTAATGAAAACTGTCAATACAGTTTAAAGCCTGAAAACTAAAAGCAAAATACAATTTTAAATTTTATTGTGCAATTAAATTGTATTTTAAATTTCCCACAAACATTCCATTTTGTGATATTGGAAATTTTTAATTTTATTTTTAAGCTTTTTATGAAGTTTTAGGTTAATTTCAAGTGACTTTTTACCATTTTATTTTCTGAGACATTTTATCTGAATAATACATAATAGGCATAGATTGAACCAATGAAAAATACTTTAGAAAATTTTTTTACTAAATTTCCTTGATATGTTAGGAGTTTGAAAACTTTAAAACAAGTTTTTAACCTAGCATATCAACCTAAAAGTTGTAAACTGCATGTATATGAAAGAAAACTTATGATACTAATGTTTTTTGTTTGTGTGTGCGCACACACACACACACACACACATATATATATGAAAGGGTGCCCAAAAGCTCCCTGCCTGACCTTAACTAAATTAACAAACATCAGAATTTATTTTTGGATAGGCGGAGAACTTTTAAGTACAACCTCATACTCATAGTTACTAATGCCTATCCTATCAGGTAAACAAGAAACATAGATCTTTCTTGCACATATTTGATAAATATCATGATCTAATAAAACTATCCTTAAAAATAGTTTAAACAAACCATCTCACCTTTTTGTATATTGTTCTTAGAACAGTTAAAAATCAAACAATTTTATATTGCACACCTTCTAAAAATATTTGTTCCTAACTTTTTCTTTAACACTATTTACAAATTACTTCATTTAACATCATGTTAAACGAAGTAATTTGTAAATAGTGTTTATTTGTTTGAGTTTTTTTTTATTTAATTGACATTCAGTATGTATTTCATTGTAAAAACTTAAAATTAAAACAATAAATTAGCATGATACATTCATAAAAGCTTGAAAGCTATGATTATTGTAAGTTTCAATCTTTAGTAGTTGATCTGAAACAAAAAACATCTGTCTAGTTTCTGAAGGCTTATTCTGTTAAACAGTATGGAATTCATTATTTCCTGTAATTTATAGGAAAAATGTTGAGGTATGTTGTCTTGACATAAGCAGGAATGATAGAAATTTATAAAACCCGTGAAACCAGTTGAAGGCAGAAGAGCAGAAATGTTGGTATAGTCATTCCCCAAATAAGAATGAATGTTTTGCAGAAGCAAGAGAGTCCATGTTAAGTGTTTTCTTCCTTAAAATTTATTAGCTGATATATTGCTGATACAAATTATCATTAAACTTGAATTTAATTTATTCTAAATTTTGTTATATATATGTGTCTATTTGGGCAGCAATCCCTCTTTTCTTCAAGTTTCGTTGAAAACAACTGACAAGGTTGATGTTTTGATGTAATTTCTTATGGGTCCATATAATTTTCTCTTTTCAGGGCATAAATTATATAAAAATTGTCTGAATGTTTTCCAAGCAATTTTAGCTATACTTATGAATCTTACTTTAAACTGAATATATGCATTGTTTTATGTATGTATCTAGCGTTATAGGTATGTTTTATTTGCCAAACACAGTCAGCACATTGTGATCATGTTCATAGTTGATGTTATTGAGTGTTGGCTTTTTCTTTTTTATTAATAATGCTTCCATTCTGTTTAGCATTTTTGTATATGTGGATGATGCTATTATATTTGTATTATCAACAAGTAAGTTACAGATAGTTTGGCAAGTCTCCATATGTATTTAAATGAGACCTATGGTCAGAGATGTAACATGAGTCTTGTTAAACATGTAGTATATTCAATATAATTATTAATTTGGATTGCTCATGAACGCAGGTCCTTAAGGGACATGTAAATTCGTAAATAATATTTGTTCTCTGCAATGTAGATCTTGCAAGTGAATTATTATTTTTGACAACAAGGTTAGTGGTTTTAAATTTTTTGTAATAAATAATTTAATTTCTTTCTTTTTTCTTTTTTTTTTTCTTTTTTTAACTGGTGTTGTGTATTTGATGTTTGTTAAGATTTGTCTCACTTATAGTTACTATATATATATATATATATATATATATATATATATATATATATATATATCTCTTTTAAAGAAAAATTTTCATGTTTTAAGCCATATCTTAGATACAGGGACATTAAGAAAAAATACTCAGATGTTAGGTCTTAGAATAATGAATTTGGCATCAATGGTGAATCTAGATTTTTATTCATTTTAGGTAGAAAAGAAGCAAGATTGTTTTAAAAATACGAATCATGTCAGTGGGGTATTGAAAATACTAAAATACATTATTTTTAATGTTTGATGTTAATGTACTCGATCAGTATGAAGTAAAATTATTGTAAAAATTCCTATAACTTTGTATATTTTTGTCTCTTTTATTTAATAAATCTTAAATTAATTTTTCTTCAGCAAATTAATAAAAGGCTTTGCTAGACATTAGCCATTTATAATGTAAGATTGATTATTCTCATTAGAATTTTCTTAGTATTTGAGAATTATGTTGAAGATACCTATTTTCATTGCAAAAATAAGATTCTAAATTCTGACTGTAAGTCATTTATTTTTTGTCATTCGTTGGCATTTGTTACTATTGGAAGACTATTTTTCATCTGTTTTGAATTTAAGGAAATACTTGCAGATTTGTTATCACATGCAGAATTGCTTTTATCATTGAAAATTCATCAAGGGATCCTGGGCAGGTAATCCCTAAAGTGTTGTAGAGTGTTGTCTCCTACATAATGGATATTATTTTTCTTTTGTCATTAAACTCACAAGAAGGCAAATATCTATTTTCTGTATAAGCAAATAGCATATATACATTCTGAGAATAATTTAAAAAATAAATAAAAATCCCATAATTGATTAACACTAATATTTAGGTATGGTATAATGAATGCTTAGAAAATAGTTTGGTCTTCATTATTTAAATTGCAGTTGAGTTTGAGTATCAATTTGTTTTTTTAATTATTTTTAATTTTGTAACTGTTTTACAAGCAAGTATTTTTTCAAGCCAATGCAGCAAACTACTTTTTATTTACCAATTATTGCCTTAGACTTTTCATTATGCAAATTATTTGCATTTTAGGTAGATATTGAATTGTAGGTAGCATAAGTTATCAGTGAAGAAAGTGGAATTTGTGAAGTGAGTTCAATTTCCAACCTAGTCTGTTCATGATTTACATTATTCAGACTATTGTCCTCATCTTTGTCGCCATATTCATTACGTTTCAGCCATTGTACACTCCAGCCTTCTTCAGGTGGTTGGAATGTCAAACTGACCCCTTTATTTTGCTTGCTGAGGTAGACTGTTCTAGTTCCACATGCCATGTCTAATAGATGTCAGTTATCAGTTATCTCCTGTTAATTCACCTTTCCAAGTTCTCCACTGTCTTAACGTAAAGAAACAGATTGTCCGCTGCTTACATCACCAAGCAAAAGTCATAAGTGGCGACCCAGAGACATTAGATAAAGAATTGGTCAGTATAAGCAGTACCCTACAATGTAACAACTACACTGGGTACATGGTAGCAGCCCCAATAAACTGGGATAGGCAGGTACAAGAGGAGGAGGACAACATCACTCGGAAAACAGTTTGCTTGCCTTATATGAAGGGGTTATCAGAGAAAATACAAAGGATCTGCAGTCCATATAACATCAGGACAACCTTCAAAAGCTGGACGACATTTTGCAGATACCTCTCCCAAGTAAGACACCCCATAGAGGATAACATGACTAAAGACTGTGTGTACACCATCCCATGCAGCTGCAGAAAGAAATATAAAGGGGAGACAGGCTGCCCGCTTAAGGTAAGGCTTCAAGAACACCAAAAAGCTGTAACATGTGGGAAAGTGGAAAAATCAGGCATGGCTGACCACATATGGAGAGAAAAGGGAGATCACCGCCCTCTGTGGGATCAGGTTGAAATCATAGACAAAGAACATCATTGGAAGATTTGTAAACTTAAGGAATCAGTACATATGCTGGGTCACAAAAATCTCCTGAGCCGACCAAACATAAAAATGAATACAATATGGGAACCAGTAATAAGGAGTGCCAGAGAAAAGCCATAATAACAACGAAAATTGCAATATTGGCACTGTTAAAAAATGATTGCTGAAGATAAGTCCCAGAAATTCATACACTTAAGGACACATGGCACAGTTGGATAAAGGTGTTGATTAGATCCAGTGACAGTGTGAGTTCAGTACCTGGTTAAGGTAGTGGAGAATCTTGGAGAGGTGAATTAACAGATTCTGATAACTAGAATGGTCTACCACAGCAAGCAAAATAAAGGATTCAGTTCGGCATTCCAACCACCTGAAGAAAGCCAGAGTGTACAACGGCCGAAATGTTTATAAATATGGCAACAAAGATTCGGGCAATAGTCCAAATAATGTAAATAGTGTACATAATACATTATCTTAGAAATATAGACAGATACTAGTCTGTTAACTTTGCACTAATGCAAAGGTATGAATCCATCTTATCTCCCCAGCAGCTAAATCAGTAGTTTGGACTGTTTAGCTTTCGATAAACTACAGGACTACACTGAATTAATGAAGGCAATAGCAAGCTATTCAACTGTCTTTATCAAGAAATCATGGAAATTCATGCACATTTAAGAAAAGAAAATTGTGGAATCATGATTGCCTGCATCCTGAAGAGATAGGACATTTTTCTGTGAATGGTAGTAAGTATTGATAGTAATATAAAAAAATAACAATTTCCTCAACACTTAATTGACTTCTGTCACTTGCCATAGTGCAGTGGTTAGTGTTTGTGTTACTAATAAGTTGGTTGTTCACTGGATCCTTTTTGACTGTAACATTTACACTTAATTTAACATTATCCAGTAAATCTTTACTAAGATTGCAGTTTGCTTATATTTTCTATGCTTAATTTTTTTAACAAAATGTCAATAGGCATAATTGTTTCATTTCTGATCAACTAGTGTAAAATGCAATTGTATTAGTCTCTCTTTTTTTTTTTTTTTTTTTACTTAGAATTCTGTTTGAATATAAATTATTTTCTCTTTAATTTGCATTATATAAGACAAAAGGAAAAACTTTCTTTACCAACATGTTTCTTCCTCTGATGGACTTTATCAAGTTAAATGTAAGAGTTTTATTTTGCAAAAAAAAAAAAATCAAGTTTTCAAAATTTTGTTTTTAAGAATGTTCATAATATTCTTTGGGCTAACTGTGAAAGATGAAGTTAAATTATGAAGGATGTAATTTAATAAAAATAAACGAAAGTGAGTAAACATTGCTATTGTTGAATTTTTTTTATTAATATAATTATTTATTTTATTTTCATTTGATAAATCATTTATTTAAAATAATAGGTTTTGATTTAACCATTTTCTTTTAATTTAAAAAAAAAATAATGTTCATTAAAAGATGAAATATATTAGTAAGAAT
>CAXIWW010000187.1:15000-97500 GCA_964036315.1 Acanthosepion esculentum | reverse complement strand
AAAATTAACTGTTAGTCCCCTTATCAAAATGGTCGCCCCAGCCGTTTCCATAGTAATTAATTTTGCAAATGAACATGCTTATAAAGATGCATAAATTTCAAGATTGGTTATTCCTAAATTTTCGCTTGAGGATGAAACAGGATACTTTAATTCAATTTAATTTTAATAATTATATTGAGGGTTTTAGCTCTCGTTTTTGAAACATGAGAACTCTTATGCAGTGAAGAAATCATATTTTTTTTTTTTTTTAAATAATTATAATTTAAGCTCTACTTCTGTATGGAGTACTGTTTTTTAAAAATAAAAACAAAAATACTAAAGAACTCGGGATTATTTACCTAACGTGTTTTTTCCTATTTTTCTACATATCTGCACATACATACATGCATGCATGCATGCATGCATACATACATACATACATACATATGTATGTGTTGATTTGAAATTCATTCTTACTTTCATTTATACTACATGTGGTAATATATAGTTCTTTTTATAAATTTAAAAAAAAAAAAATCTTGCTGTTGAATTTTATATCATTAGCATTATGCAATTTCTCTGCACCTTCATTGGCAATGCTTTATATTCTCCACTGGAGATACTGGATATCTTGTACCAGTGGTTACAATATTATCTTAACAAGGTAATCAATAACTGAACTAGTTACCAAAAATTAAGTTTCTTTTGTGTGTGTGTGTGTGTGTGTGTGTGTGTGTGTGTGTACGTACACGTACATACACTCTCTCTCTCTCTCTCTCTCTCTATATATATATATATATATATATATATATATATATATATATATATATATATATACACACACACACACACAATTTAAATTGCATGATCCAGCAGCCTACCAAACTATCAACACCTGGAATTATAAATGTAGCCTTGTGAAAAGGCAAATTGAAATAGCCAAAGAAAAATTGAACACCCTTAACAGCAACAAACACGACATCTATGATAAACTAAAAGATAGAACTACCCCAGACCAACTCGAGGAAATTACCAATAAATCTGAAGCTCAACACCAGTTTAAAATTATTAAAAAACTGAATGCATTATACAAAGGTACTATCACTCTTCCTAACAAAATTGATAAATTCATTAACCTTTCCAACTATGAACTAACTAAGCACGAAAAAGAATTGCTTAACCTTGGACCTAAGTGTCATATATACCATAAGTATAATTGACTTTTTAAAAAAAATTGAAATTGAGATGCTATACCAAAACATTGTTAAACTCCAGGATGAGCAACTAATACAAACAACACCAGAATTTAAAGACTTACTTAAGGCCAAGATATTTAAGGATCAGCATGATAAAAGCAGAAACTCCTCAAAAATACTTTCTAAACAACTAAAAATTGCCGCACAAGAACTACGCAACCACCCTGACATAATTTTAAAAAACGTTGATAAGACCAACATTTTCGTCATCCTAAACAAATTGTATTACAACAAAAAACTTGACCACATACTCCATGATCACATAAAGTTTAAAAAACTTAAGAACCCAACCAACCAACCAACTAAAATCAAAGCTTAATAAACTCATTAATGCTAATAATGCTGAACAGAATTCTTTAAAATTCCCTAAAATTATTGGTGATTATAGACCTGGTTATATATACGGCACTATAAAAATACATAAACCTAAATATCCTCTCCCTCCTATCATATATCGCAAATTCCAACTCCTGTATATCAGCTAACAAAATACATTAACCAACTCATTACTCCCTACCTTCCTAGTAAATATAGTGTTAAGTCAACATTAGAAGTAATCCAAATCCTAAAAAGTGAAAACTCAACAATGAAATCATAGCTTCACTTGATGTTGAAAACTTATTTACCAATGTCCCTGTTAGCAAAACTATTGACATAATTATAAGAAATATATACAGTAACTCATCTTTACCCCCCCCCCCACTTAAAATTAATCCTAATATATTAAGGAAACTATTAACTTGTACTACTGAAGCCCCTTTCTTAGATCATAATGATATACAACGTGATGGTGTCTCCATGGATTCAGTACTGAGTCCGACATTTAGCAATTTTCATATGTTGAACCTCGAAAATAAGATATTTACAGAAAACCATCCATCTACCTAAGGTATGTTGATATCCTTATGTTAGTTAAAAATACGGATAAAATACTTCAACTTCAAAAAAGCTTCCAAATTAATTCTGTCCTTAAATTCACGTATGAACTTAATACAAATAATAAAATTCCCTTCCTTAACATATTGATAAACACAAATAACAAATTTACTATTTCACTATATAAAAAAAACCTACCAGCATAAATTCATGTACACTTAACTACAAGAGCGAATGTCCATATTATTACAAAAGAGCAATTATAAAAAATCTAATACATTGTGCAGAAACTAATTCATCCACAAAACAGATTTTTTACAGTGAACTAAAGAATATAAAACAAACACTTATTAATAATAATTTTCCAAACTATATAGTTGAACAAATAAGATGCTTTCTTAGAAGTCTCAATACTAAGCAAATAGAACATAATACGGCTTAAACTAATCACAAACATATTAATGTCGTATATCGTAATCAAATGCATACTAATTATAAATTAGATGAAAATATACTATAAAAATTGGTAAATACTAATATACCTACAACAGATCCTAGCAAAAAAATTAAGTTAATCATATACTACACTATATCTAGTATATCCAACTCAATTAATCACAATGATTCTTCCCCCTCCCCAACACTTCCTTGTAAATATTAAACCTTGTATTATAAAGATGCTACTTAACAAGCTACTTGTGGATTATTTCACTGAATTATAATGTTTCATTACCATCAAAAATCTGATTAATTTTCTCTTAGCTGTCTTTCTTTTCTTTTTTTTTCTTTTTTTTGTAATATTTTTCTATGCATGTGAAATTTGCTTTTAAAATTAAATTTTCAACAGATTTTAACAAGATAGACTTTTCTCAGCTTCATTTACTTTCCTATTTAGTATGTAACTCATGAAATCATATGAATGATATTTCTAGGATTTTGTTTATAATATTGTGAATTTTGATCACTACAAATACAATTGTTTTATGTTTGATTATTTTTAATGAACATAAATATGTAAGCATTATTGATTAAGCCAACAATCAGATATAAATCCACAATAACCAAGATGTGCAGAATTGTCTAAAAGTGCAACTTGTAAAAGATATTAATTTGTTAATTGATATTAATATATTTAATTCTCATTACACTTTTAATATACAATATAAGAATACCAGCTTCATTGAGTATCAATATAAAATTTATTCTTTTTGTATTCAAAACTCTATCTAATTATGTAAAAATAATAGACGGTTTCAGTAAAGAAATAATTCAAATTTTTCACTTATTTATTTTCATATGAATTTTTTTACTTTGAATTAAATATTTTTAACTACAAAATAGTAGCTTTTCAATTCAGCAAGACTCAAATGTGTCTATTTTAGATCCAATGAAGGGATGCCTGCAGAGATGTATCCACAGGTTAATGTGACCATTCCAACTAGTGATGGTCAAAGGGGAAGGTAGTCCCTAACACAACTGGGATTCAGTTTTAACATCATACTGATAAGGTCCATCATTAATGTTGTGCTATTTCTGTACATTGATTGTGTCCACTTGTAATAATTGCAAACCTGTCCTTGTTTGCTAATAGTGAGGCATCGTATAACCTCACAAGTTTGGCATTTGTGACTACTGGCAGCTGTGTAAGAGTGAATTAAATAAGGGTAAGTCCTCAATCCCTCCTATCTTCAATCAATTTGATGTGCTATTCTGTTGTTAAAGCAGAATGCTTTGCTTGCAAATTCTCTTCTAATTCTACTCTTGACACCTTAGGAGTACCTGTGCTTGACTTTCCATGTAGAACTGAGACTCTTCTATCAAGCTTTAGAAAGAGAATGGCAAAGCTCAGACTGTTGCTTTATATATCTTGAAAGGGTTTGGCATGCTGCTCTTATTCACAAGTTGAAACGTTATGCTATTTCTGGATGAATTTTTGATCTGATTCAAACTGTGTAATGAAAGTTGTCTTGAACAGACACTCTTCTATTTCTTTTTTCATTAATCCAGATGTCCCCCAGGACTCTATTTTTAGGCCTAGTTTGTTATTTTCATCAATGTCTTTCTCAATGTCATCAGTTCCCAACTCTGTTGATGACAAGTATTTACTCCTGCCTTAATAGTGTCTGATAAATTTGATAAATCAAATTAATTTTAAAATGAAACCTCAAATGACCTCCAATTTGTTATTAACTGGGGTAAGAAGTGGTTTGTTAATTTTAATACTTCCAAAATTAAACTGCTCCCTATTAATCTTAAAGAACCTTTTTGCTAATGCTAACTTCCAGAAGAGCAATTCTCATTTTCCACTGACATGGAGTGACACATTTATATTGAATCATTTTCTAAGTGTGCTACTAGGAATATCAATTCACTGTGTCATGCTAGATAACTTTTCTCTCCAGAATCTATTTTGTATATTTTTAAACCTACCATTTGTCCATACTTTGAATATAAGTTTACTATTCATTTGTGCATCAAATATTGCTGCCACATCTAGTCTGGTGCTTCTGCTATATATTCTATATCCAAAGAATCTGCAACATTATCAGTCCTGACCTGGCATCTCAGTTTGTCACTTTCCCATATCCACAGTGTAACATTTACACCTTTTTTATACATACTTTCATGGTAATTGTTCTGATGAGTTTTCTCTTTCATACCCCAGCTTCATGAATTTAAGCACAGTACTAGATTGGCAGGTAGGTCCCATAATTTCACTGAAATTACTAGTCATATCCATATGTTATGCTTATAGTTTATTCTTCTGTATTTCTCACTTTCTGCTTTCCTGTCAACTACAGATTAAACTTGTCTGGCTGTATATACATTTGACCATACAATTTAGATAAAAATATGAGTCAAGTGCTGAATAATTCTCAGCCTGGCTAAGAAGAGATTAAAAAAATATTATGTTTGGTCAAATTTTGGTATGTTGGTCAGGTCAAGAATATTATAGAACTCCTGCAGAAGTTTGTTGATAATTTGATATTTTTTAAGCTTCTATAAATGACTTAGAGGAAAGCACATTGTTATGATTACTAGATTACTAGAAAGAGCATTTTAAAGAGCATTAATCTTCATTACTAGAAAGCATTTTAAGAGCTTCAGTATTGCCAGCATGAAATCATATTTGATTAAGGGCTGAAGGGTTATTAGAATGACAATTGTATATGAATATAGATGAAGCAACACAACAGAATTGGCAGTTGAAAAGAGATAAACATTTAGTCACTAATCACTGTGTGCTACATTCAGTTATTGGTAATAATTTGCTTCCATATTGTTTCAAAGCAATAAGTATATTCATAGCTCTGGGCAAGATATTTTCAAAATCTTCATTCTCTCACTGCAAAAATATTGTCTTCTCTTAATCTGTTGTTGTTTTGTATGTGTGGCAGTTTATTTAACAAATGAAAGAAATAGTTGTCAAATAGTTGTACACAAATATGAAAAACATTAATGTTACAAAGATTAATGACATAGAATTTAATGATAACCACATTAACACAAGTTATCAATGAGCTAGCCATAACTTCTAACCATGACATTAGAAAATAATCTGCAAAAAACTTGTTCATTTAATACACTTGTGGAATATATTTAATACACTTGTGGAATATATTTTATACAATTTTTAATATGTAGGTTTGTACACAAATTCTGTACTAATTCTTAAAACACAGTAAAACAAATTAACAACTAAATCCATTTTCCAAAGGTTTTAATAATTTTGGTAACCTGAAGGAGTAAAAGAAAGATAAAATAATGAATGGGTAACATTTCCAAATTAGGAAGTTTGTTACAATCTTCACGCTGCATAACTAATGCTTTCTTTATTTTTAGAATAGGCTAACATTAAGTAAAGAAAAACACCTTAGTAAAATATTGAGGGCAAAACCTCATTGCTTGATTTAAATTTTCAAAAAGAAATAAATGATATTAACTTGCAGTGCATTCTAAAAATGGCAACATTTGAGATGCCTGCAAGTTTTTAATGACACACGCATGTGTGCACACACACACACACACACACACACACACAGAGGTAGCTGAAAGGTTCTTGCCAAACCCACTTCTTCAAATCAGTATTTCAATGACAAAACAACACTAATCTTGAGAAATGCTTTAGCCCTAAAACTTTTCAGCATTTTCTTGTGTACAAGATAGATTTTACATCTCCCTCTCCTCCTCCCCCCCAACACACACACTTGTAAGAAATCTTATAAAACCAAAAACTTATGAGGAAGTTATTTTCTGTTCAGAGAAATACCAATGAGAATTTTTTAAAGATTGTTGTTTATTTTGAACTTTTCTCTTTAGTATAGACTGAGGTAATTACATGGGACAGTACTATTTAAGAAGGAAAGTAAAGTTCATCAGTCTAATTATTGACTTTTTCAGTTGTTTCTAAAGTATTCAAAACTACTCACTGAATGCTTCCTAACAATTTGCTGTAAAGTTATGAGAGGAATGAAATGATTGAGAATGAATTGACTGATTAAGTTAAATGCATTTCAAATAGTTTCGAATTGATAATGATTTCAGTATTTTTAAAATTTACAAAGAAGCTTAAAACAAATAAACACAAATATGTACTTATTAAAATTGTTTTGTGCTAATGAGTTTGTTTAACATTGGGAAAAGATTAAAGGTTTCTGCTATTTGTTTAAAGTCATGATATAATTGTGAAATACTTGATGCAAAGACTAAAGAGTTTGGAATAGCATTAAATTTAAATCTTTCCTATAATAAAATTAATCTGAAGTACAAAAAATTTTTATTTTTATACTTTATAGATTTAGAAATATGCTATAAATTCATTGAACTTGTTTCTGGTGAGAATCTTTCAAGTGATTATTTTAAAAACATTTGTATGATTCTTTGTAGATATAATCGTTTTTTTATCACTTCATTATTCAGGAGCATGTAAATTGTCAAAAGCCATATTTGACAGCTTTCTAATGACTGACTTCATTCCACAATTCTTTCAACATATCCAATCTATAACCTTTCTTTATTTTAATAATAATACATCTCTATGACAATAAAGACCTTTTTTTATAATTTGTCAGAACACTAACATCGACTTGAGATAAACAGAAATAAACATAAGTTTATTTCTGTTTATCTCAAGTATTTGATTACTTGAATGCATCTTAGGAGCAGTAGTTATATGTATTAGAAATTGATAACTAAATTTTCTGGAGCAAGAATATGAAGAAAATGTGTTCATCGGGCTATAAAAACTATGATTTTAAAGCTAATTTATTCTTTGCAGAAACAGTTGAATAATTAAGTAATGGAAAAATAAATATGTACTTAATTTAGTACATTTCTAATATATATCTTTTTTTACTTAAATAGATGAGCTTATATTTGTGCTTTGTATATATTCAGGTAATCTTTGATGCCCATTTTATTGTGTGTATCAGGATGTGTAAAACGTTTTTTGACAAAAACAACTCTAAAGCAAAGCTATATTTTAAGCTTCCTCAGGTGGAATTAATGGATAATCTGTTTAAACTGTAATTTAAAGCCTTCTATTATTTGGGACATTGCAAAACTTACTTGTTCTTAAACTCTTGTGCATTATTTATTTTATTTTTATTTATTTATATTTTCGCAATGCACTTGTCATATAGCCATGGACTTCATCCTTCCTTAATCCAGTTCAAATTGGCTCACTGATTGCTCAAACTTATTTGAATCCATCATTTAGCATGCAAGTGCACATAGTGTTTTTTAAGTACAAAGTATGAGATGGACAAATAATTTGTTTTAACATTTTCAACTGATGCCCTTTGCTATGGGCAAATATGTTGCTCCACCTCTTTATTGTAAACAACCCAAAGCCATCAAGAACTTCCAAATGCATTTCTGTTTTTATTCTTTGTTAACATTCACTTTTAACTTGAATCATATATAGTTACAGTAATTCAAGGCTAGCAAGTTTGAATCTTATTTACAGCAAAATACTTTTGTTACACTAGAAACCATTAAAAAAATATTTCAAAATTAACTGGAAATCCTGTGTGAGTAGGAAGAATGGAATTAAATAAAGAAAAAACAATTTTTTTAGTTCTAATTTACCAAATTTGTTAGTATCAAAGTAAATAATACTATATTACCTCTGATCATAAATTTTTCAACTTCAGTTTGTAAGCAATAATGTTGGTGACTGGAAAGCAAAATAAGAGTAACATTTTATTGCTTGCCTTTTAAACAAATTAGTAAAAAACAAAAGTGAATATTTAGAGTGGGTGTGGTTGGCATTCTTTCAAGAGGGAAAATCCTATTAAATGGGCTGAATATTATGTAATATTTTTAATTCTTAATAATATATTAATATTTCCTCCCTTTTGCTTTCTGACTTGTATCTCTTTTATATAATGATTTGAAAATTGGTAAATCTGTTCTTAATCAATTTTAAAAAAAATATCTTCACTTGCATTTTGTACAATATAGATATAAATAAGTTTCATAAGTATTTATTTATTTTTCCCTTGCTTAACCATTCTGCAGCAATTGATTATAACAAATTCAATCTTTTCCTATGAGAATATGTTTAAAACAGTTTAACTGAAACCTCAAGCTTGAAGCCATGTATTGTCAGTAATATTATATTAAACTGAATGCATGTACGCCTTACACTTGGGTATAGAAATGATTGCTTGAATTACAATCAGATTGTTTAGGGTGGTCAAAGTGTTCTGGAAACAATTATGTTTGTGGCAGGATGTGACACCAAAAGTTTAAGATCACCCAACATAGTTTTTAACAATGAATAAAAATTTCAGTAGCCTAAAAATAAGACAGTACTCACTTGAATGCATCAAATTTATTAAAAGCAGTTTATTTTCTATTAATTTCAGTATGAACTAGTATTTTGTATAGTCACCTGTCACTTTCATAACCATTTCATTATGACATGGTCTTCCTGGTTATGAGATCTGACAATATTCTGCTGAAACCCCAGCAGTCCAGTCTGCATCTTTATTCTTCATGGGATCCCAGAGATGTTCTATTGGATTGATGTCCGGTTGTTACCAGGCAACGCCAACATAGTCAACTTGACCTTTTAAGAATATTCTTGCACTTTCTTTGCTTAGTGGCATGAGGTACCATCATGCATAAATGTGTTGCAACCATGTATATACAGGTAAATCTCTATCATGTAACAGTTCCAGATACTTTTGTTCCTTTGGTTGTCCTTTGGTTGTTCCAGGAATCATAAACCAGCTATTCTAAACTTGTCTGTATAGTTTCATCATAACTCTTTCCTGGAGGCCTGTCATAATGCTGATGCACAACAAACTGCTGCAGTATGGATTCATTAGAGAACTTAACATTTCGCTAGTGCTCCTCTGCTCAATGCCTGTGCTTTTTGGCAAATGCCAGATGCTTCTTTTTCATTTCCACAATCTTGGCTCACTAGTAGGTTTGCAGGATATTAGTTGAAATTCATTGACCAATCTACAAGAAACAGTCATACGATTCACATCTGTATCCTTAAAAAGCAGAGCAGCACAACCTATTTTGCATGAACTTGTTGGAGATTGTGGAACAATGGATTTGATAGGATCATCTCTAGAGGTTGTTTTACTGGAATGTCCACCTTTTTCTTTCAATCAGAATAAATCATCAGTTTGGTACTTGGCAATGTCGTTGTGCTACAACCCATTTAGATTGATATTTCATGCTCTGAGTACAACTCTGCATGTAATGTTACTATATGAGCTGTTTAAATACAAGGTAACCAAAAAAGTTCTGTCCGTTTTTTTGATTAGTCATTGAATGAATTTGAAATATATACGAAATGCGTGTAGCAATTGTTTTCAAATTCGGACAGCCGGAAATAGGAACATCAGATGTTATAAAAAAACACATGCACCGTGCCCGGCCATCAGTTATAAGCCGGACAGCTGTGAGAAGGATGGAAGTGTCTAGAGATCTCGTTCGGGGCGGTTTGCTTTACGACTTCAAACTGGGCTTATCAGCAGCTGCATCAAGTTGCCGCATATGTCAAGCATTTGGGGATAGTGCTGTGGATGAACGTACTGCAATGCATTGGTTTTGAAAATTCAAGTCGGGAAATTTGTCTCTCCATGATGAGCCTCGCAGTGGACGACCACAGGTCTTGAATGACAGAGTCCTGAAGGCGGCCATTGAAGAGGACAGTAGTTTAACGTGTGGTGAACTTGCAAGACAGTTCAACATTTCCGATGAAACAGTTAGACTTCACCTGCACCGCCTAGGTAAGACGTACAAACTGAGCAAGTGGGTTCCGCAAACGCTGTTGGAGGTCCACAAGGGACAATGAGTGGCAGCCTGCGTATCACTGCTTTCTCGCCACCATACCGCACCCTTATTCAATCTAGTGCTTACCAGTGATGAAAAGTGGGTTCTGTACGAAACTCCCAAGCGTTCCAGACATTGGTTGTCTCAGGACGCTGTCCCTCACACCGCAAGACTGCCTATGCACTCTCGCAAGATTATGCTTTGTGTCTGGTGGACAGGTTGTCAAGTGGTTCATTATGAACTGCTACCAATGGGCCAAACGGTCACTGGAGACCTATACTCGCAGCAATTGAAATGTGTGCAACAGGCATTGCACCAGAAGGAGCCAGCACTGAGGAATCGCAAAGGTGTGCTTTTCCTCCATGACAATGCCAGGCCTCATGTCACACGAGTGGTCATGGATACCATACAGCAACTTGGGTGGGAGACTTTGTGCCATCCACCTTATTCACCTGACCTTGCACCATCCGATTACCACCTCTCCCAGATAATCATCTTCGTGGGAAATCCTTCTTTGTATCAACCCCCCCGAGTTCTACTGCAAGGGCATTGAACAGCTGGAGACACGTTGACAGAAGGTGCTGGATGCCAATGGCGATTACTTTGAAGACTAAATATAAGTTACACATATTGTGAAGCGTTTTCATTTTTTCCTTTAAAAACAGACAGGACTTTTCTGGTTACCTTGTATTAGAAAGTGACAAAATTTTTTATCTATTTTTAATATAAAAAAAACTTTATAAAAACTATTCCTTAAAAAAATTTCACGGCTTTCAAACTAGCCAAAACTGTTAGTGTTTCAAACTTGAGAATCATACAATATCCTGCAATAATAAAGAAACATTAATTTTGCCAGGTGGTCTTAAACTTTTGGCCATTTTGTACATATGCGAAATCATAAGTTTTAACAATAATAAATGTACTTTTTTGCTAAAGCTAAATCATTCCAAGCATTATAGAAAATGCATACCTATTGATACATAATAAATAATTTACAGATATTTGTATTGATGATATTGTAAGTTTGCTTGTAATGAAAGCATTGAGTCAGATGCAAGAGATGGAGACAGTATGGTGATCAACTTGGAATTTTAAAATATTTACCCATTCTCTTCCTTGAAGGAAACAGGTCAGATAGTAGCCCATCCACCTGGCAAGGAAAAGATTTTATGCATGAATGCTTAATTTCATATAACAAAATGAAGTTATAGAGCATTTAGAATTGTATCACAAATTATGGGTTGATTTGACAGTTTTCTGTATTGTTAATACATTCATTACATGAAGTAGCATTTTATTGATGACATTAATACTAAAAATTTATCGATTTTTAACTATTGTTATTATAGCTTGTATATTATTTGCAGCTGCTCACTCAAATGAATATGAAAACAAAAAATACAGCCTCATATTTAAAAACAATTTTATTTTTTATTAAAAGTAACGAATCTCTTAAAATTTCAATTTTTAAAGAGGAAGATTAAACAGTTAAAAAAATATCTTGCTTGCTTTTTTTTTTCTCTCCAAAAAAAGTCAATTTTCAAAATACTATTACTGCAATGTTAATTTATTTTAAACTTTTAGGTGCCTTTCCTCCACTGCACACAGAAAATTTTAAAACCAACTGTTGTGTAAGATTTAAATAGTTTTCTTACAAATTCAAACTGAATCATTAAAGTTACAGTTTTCATGTAGAACTTAATTTTTTAAAAAAATGAGTTATTTGATCAATTCATTACTTACAAGATTTTAATTTCCTTGATCCCAAAACATTGAGATTTTTTCCCTTATAATGAGAAGAATCACTTGGCAATTTTCTTTATTACAGAAAGCAGGAACTAGAAAATAAAAATAGTTTAGTATAATATCTTTCAATTAATATTTTTAAATACTAAAACACATGTCTGATTAAGATGTACCAAAAAAAGAATTTTATTATAAATAAATCATAAGAAAATTCTTTTAATTATTACAAGAAATTAATACTTGGAGGGAAAAAATACCAGATATCTTGTAAATATATATAGTAAAAATCTAAATTACTTTGGTTCTTTATCATAATTATACTGATATTGGATGGGCTCAAAAGTTTTACTTGCTTTTATTGTTAGATTGCATTAGGAATATTTTGAAATACATTAAAAAAATCTCTTGATTAAATTATGACTGCTCTTTTGTCAAAATATAAATTTTTACTTATTCTAATATTGAAGATAAAAGAAAGTAAATATTTTGGGCATCTTATACATTTTTCATAGTTAAAATGTTATTCAAATGCACAATGATTTGTGCAGTTTATGGAGAAAGTAACATGAATGCTTGAATGCATCAAGTGTTTAGCAGAGTTCTGTACTAGAGATCTTTCATTGAATGATGCTCCATGATCAGTTAGAACAGTTGAACTTGAAAATGATTAGATCATGGTTTTACATAAGCATCACCCTTATATGATGGAGATCACCATTAACTGTACCAATGGCCAGTTTGCATCTAAAAAGGATGCTGAATAAGGTGCTATTGGAAGGTAAGCCACCAGTATAATCTCTCTGTGAAGAAGCAACAGATTCATTTGAACAAGTACTACTCTCAATTTGAACAATTGAAAGTAGCAATCTTCAAAACATCTCTCAAATTAGTTAATAGAAATAGCATAATATTGATTCCATTTGCATAATGCAAGATTGCATGTCTTTTTGGTGATCAGAAAACACTGGTTCTCATTCAATCACTAAAGTTAAGTAACACCAGGGCCAGTCAATACTTTCATGGAATTCTTCTTGGGAACACCGGGTACTGTAAGCAGCCTCCTCCAATGCAAAATATGTTTTAAATAACCCACAAAGATCAAATCAATCATTCAATCAATTTGGTGATCAGACAAAAATTGTTAGCAGTGTTTAGGAAGCTTTCACTCACTTGCTGCATTCAATAGATATAACACATTTGGATTACCATTTATTCCAGTCATTACAGAAATCCCTTAATGATAACTACAAATGGCATCTGGAACAGTTCTGTACTGAGAAATAAAAACTTTTTTTTAAGTTATTCTACAAGTTCATAATTTTATAAAGTTTTAGAAGAAACTGGAGCAAAATAATAAATGTTATTCAATAAGGTTAATTTCAGAAAAAAATGTCTTATTTTTTCCTTAAGCTTTAGTACTCTGCATTATTAATATTACTTCCTTTTCCACTGCATTCTTTTTCAAGGCCTCTCAATTGCAGTCTCCTTAAACAACTTTGAGTGGAATTGACAATTTCACTCAAAGTTGTTTTTCTGTTGCTATAGAAGGATATGACAACACAATTATGAAATTCATACATACTATTGTTCAGGGATCAATCACCTTCAGTGGCAGGACAAACTTTTTGTACAGCAAATGAAGTCACATAGTGATAAAGGTTAATTAAACCAAACTTTTTACATCACTCAATATTTACAGCATTTTTTTTTTTTTTTTTTAATGAATTATTATTTTTCAACTGGAGAGTTATTTCTACAAGTAAATCACTTTTTTAGTTGTCTTGATGGCTATAATGATAAAATTACAAAATAGATAAAAATTAGTCAGTCTGTTTGATGTTCCTTTCTGTTGGCTATCAACAGCCAGACTGAAGGAATATTGATATTGTCAAGTGACCTTAAAAATTACATTAGAATGAGAAAGTGATATTAATTAAAAAGAACAAAGCTTAAGTTTACAGTAACTGTAAAAAAAAATCTTGTTGCAATGGTGGAGAAGAAAAATTAGAAATGTTCCAAGATATCATTATATATTATCAATGTATTATATATGTTACTTGATATATTTGCATGGTGGTTTGCTTTACTGCTTTCAATATGATTGCTTCAGAGTCCATTTTGATATCTAAATACAAGATGTATTTTATGTGAAAGACTGCCAAAAAATAAAAATGTTTTGTCTTTATATTACTCTATGATCCATTCTTTTTCTGTCACATGTGAATTGGTAGTATTCCACTTGTTTTATTGATCACTAACATCACATTGCTTGCCTCGTGGCTTAATTTAGGCCTTTGAACTTTAACAATATTATTAAATTACATTACTTTATTGAATAGCCTTTTGCAGATGACATGAATAATACCCTCATTGTTTCAATCCAGCATTAATGACATAAGCTGCTGATGTGTTGGTTTAAAGAATAAATAATTTGTGTGCTATTGACAGCTAATTTATTTGGTATTTATTTACATAATCAGTATTCTGTACATTTGTGTTTAAAAAATGTTGAAGCAATTTTTTTTACTAAAAGGTTTCCAGATACTGTCATATCAAGTGTTTATCTGTTTGTTTTAGCAAAATCTTCTTGTACAATTTCAAATTGGGTGTTGATCTGCTTACAGAAATGGAAGTAATTAATTTTATTAAATTAATTTGATTACAGAAATCTTGGCCTTTCCCTCTCTGTCTTTATTCTAATTTTTATATTGATTAGTAATTCATAAACTAAATTGTAAAAAAAAAAAGGGTTTGTTGGTTGTTTGTTTTTATTTTTCAGAATTTCTGAGATTAGAACCTGTTATTTTTCTATATGAAAAAAATAATTTTGACCAGTTTTCTTGTTTTATGAAAATGTTTCCTCTGCTGTATTCTCACACCTTTTAGGTGTCTATCATATTTGGTAACTGGAGAATATCAAACAAAATCCTTTTTGATCTACTGGTGTATGTTGTTTTAATTCCTGTCGCATATAGTTTTCTTTTTAGAGTATTTCAGAACATTTTAAATCTTTTGATGCCAATCTTCCACTCTACTGAGAAGTATATATTTTTACACTAAACTTCAGAAATCATGTAAGGTTTGCTAGAAAAGATTTAAAAACAAATTCCAATGTTTGGTCATTTAGTTATATTCTGGGAAGTAGTGTGTGCTAAGAACTTTTCAGCACCCCCTTTGTGATTGTGTGTGGTTTTTACTGATTTTGCTGTTGATTCAATAGTATATTCATAGACATGTTTCCCAATATTTTTTCTCTGGTGTCTTTTTGATAGTTTTTACATTTTAAATATGAATTATGTTAAATGTCAAAAAACTATGACACTGTAACAATAAATTCATATTTTAGTTTTGCATTTTTATCATCAAATAGTTTCAGTTTTGCTAATTCAGTGTTGTTTTTATTAAATATTTAAAATACTGATTTTGATGTCTGATATTTATTGTAAATTGTCTGTTATAATTATTGCATCTAATATTTATATTTTTTATACAATTGTCTGTTGGATGTTAGCATAAAATTTTCTTTTTATTATAGTGTTAGTAATCATACTTAGAATATGGTATCACTATAGAATGTAAATTTTTTGCCAGTTTATACATACACAACAACCTCATTTGCATAAAGATTAGAAAAAAGAAAAAAAGATCATTAAATGTAATAGACACAAATGCTCTATTGTTTTTAACAATGTCTGTTTAAAAGAAAAAATGCAGTGGAACAATTGCTGCCTAAATATAGTGTGAGATATATATGAGAGAGGCAGACTAGACATAGATCAACACTGCCTGGTGACTCAGTTTCACATTACAATGTGATCTTCATTGAGTGTTTATAGATCTTCAAACCAATCTCACACTTTCCCTATGAATATGAAACATATACATACACACACAGAAGTTGCAGTGAACAAATTGTCGTCTAAATTACACAAAAATGAAAATAACACTGACACCTCATTTTAACAGGTATATTTACCAAAATTACACAAAAATGTATTGAAATACTAAAGAGTAAATTTATTCAATAAAATCACCATTGGCTTCAACCACAGCTTCCAGATGACTTTGCTATCTCCTGCAACTCTTCTGGATGGTCTCCTTGTTTACATGAGTAAAAGCTGCTATAATCCTTGCCTTCAGTTCATCTTTGGTATTACAAGGTGTTTTGTTGATCTCTCGCTTAACTGCACAACCACACATAATAATCAAAGGAGTTGCAGTCTGAAGAGTTAAGTGGCCAATGTAAAGGGAAATGTAGTCACAGAAATTGTCTGACAGCTATGACGAGGTTCTCCTGCTTGTGTGGCATGGTGCAGAGTCCTGTTGCCACATATAAGGTCTTCCAGCACTCCCCCTCTTGATCCAGGGCAGCACTACTTCCTCAAGTCATTTTATGTGGGCCTCCATGTTGAGTCTGAGGTCCTCACCAACAAATTTAGGAGTTTTTTTCTTATCAGAACAAGTGAGTTTTCCCATCTTCCATACCTTCGTAATCACCACTAGACTCATCAAACACTTTCCAAATCCTCTGCACTGCCCACAGATTGATAACCAAACACTCTGAAATGTTTGTATTGGAGCTTCTGTAATGAATGCCAAGCTGTACAGCATGCCATTTCTAAATTTCTGTTAGTGAATTTTGCCATGGTGCTCTTTTTCTTATAGGCGGTGCCCAACTGACCCTACTATACTGTGCAGTTGACAAAATCAAAAACAAGCAACACACATGCATGAAATTAAAAATATAAAATAGCAACAATTTACCCATCACACCTTGTGTGTGTGTTTTTGTGTGCTTGTTGAAAAAGCAATCTTGTTTTAAAAATGATGTCATGGAATCACCCGTCACCCATATGAGTGACTACACTATAGGTAGTAATTACCTATAAGTATCTGTAAGTCAACAAACTACAGAGTCTAGCTGGGATCTGTTGAGTTAGACTCAGACTTACGCGAGAACTACCGACCTTCCAATAGTAGCACTCACTACTGGATTGACTTGTGACGACTTTGTGCATAACTGTTACCTTTATTCTTATTGTATTGGTTTTTACAATAAACCTTTACTTATTTTTATTACAGTGTTTTCAAGTATATATTCCTATTAGCACGGAATATAACAAAAACTTTTCTTAAATGTAAAGGATTTAAAAAAACAGGCATTACAGAATTAACTCTCATCATTTGAGAAATATGATATTGATTTGAGATGTATTGTAATTTTGCTATCAAATCAACTAAAAATTTCATTAAATCCTTTAGATTGCATTAGATGTTTTTATGTCTTGTGCCTTAAGTATGGGAAGTTAAAATATTTAACCATGCTTCTTTTTTCTCTCCTGAATAAATTGTTCAATGCAGTCAAAGACAAATGTTAAACTGATATACTACACACATATATGAACTCAAGCAATAATACTCTCTGCTTTTGTCTATGCAATAGGGATTGCATGTGGTCTTGTATTTAGGACTAAATTTATTCTTCACAATTATCTGTTCTTTAAAAATGTATGAAATTAAAAAAAAAACTTTAATATATTTATATTTGTCTTTGGTATGTATAATCTTTTTATAAATCCTACTTTTTTTCTGCACACTTGTCCACTCAGAATTAAATTGTTTGTTTTATTTAAAACTTTATTTCAAATGAAATTGTAGAACATCTGTATAAGCTTATTGATTATATTGTATAATCCATGTTCTTTAATCTTTTCCATCTTCTCCACTTTAATGATAGCTTTTTGTTTGTCTGACTTAGGCAAATATAACTTTTTTTGTAGCTGACCATGCTTTTAAATCATCCAATAGCTTTAATGAACACATGATCAGTTCTTTGCATGGCTTGCATGCAGTTAGTGTATTGCAAGCAGAATTGGCATTCTGTCAATATTGTAAAAGCATAGTGTGCTTTCTCAACATTCTGCTTCTGTTATTCTTTTTGACTCTTAGCATATCTATGAATACAGATGGATGCACATGGACATAAAGATTTTTTTAAATTTTATAAATAGCACCTTAATTGAAAAATTCATTGTGTAGATATTCTGTTGAGTATGTAATAGTGACTTTATAAAAGAACTAAACAGAATATAACTTATTAGGCAGTTATGCATTAGTCATACATAAAATTTTACAAGTTTAAATTACAAGATTTACATGCATATTATCAATTATTTAACTGAATTTCTGAAGTAGTCTTTTTACTATTCAGTACCTTTTTTCAGACTAGCAACTACCACTTTTTGTTTGGGTAATGTGTAGTACAAGCAAGAATGAGGTTGCTAATAAAAAATGAACTAATTAATTTTTGTGCTGTATTTTACTTGTGCAAAAAATATTCTTTTTAAATATGTGCATATTATTGAAGTATTCAGTAACAATATGGACACATGGCCAAGGGGTTAGAACTTTAGCTTTCTGACCATAAAAACCAGGTTTGAATCTCCAATTTGTCAGAAAGATGACTTTTAGTTTGGGAAAGCAATCCAAGTATACATAAGTTGATCCAAGCCTTTTGAGTGAAGTTGAATAGGTGGAATGGGTTATCAGTGGTTGTGCTCATACAAAGTCACAAGTCATCATGACCAAGGATTTGTGCATGCTATCACTTGTTCAAACTGTTGTGCTCTCTACCAGAAAATGTAACTAAGGCTTGCTCAGCATAGTTGCAGTATAAACCATGAGTAGACTCTGTGGATGTTGAACAAATGCAGGTGTTTGCAACCGGGATGACTAGCCACCATAGTAGACAGGCATACTTGAAAGCAAGTGGCCAGCCATTATTTAGTAAGATGCCTTTTTAACATTTCTGTTTTCATATTAGCTTTCTTAGAATAGCTGTTTTTTGTTGTTTTCTTTAATTCTAACATACAAATAAAGGAATTTTATCAATAAAAATTTGAGATGCAGCATGTAACTTTTTAAAACAAAGCAAAATTACCCAGTTTAAGATTACCTTCTCTTCTGCACTCATACTATCCTATCTTATTGAAATAACAAGTGATTAAAATAACGTAAAGCATTTTTTTTATATATATATATATATATTTTATAATTTTTTTTTTTTTTTTTTTAACATTCATTTTTCTTTTTCTGTTTCTTTCTTTTTTCATGAGCAGTTTCCATTTAGGTTATGATGTTGAAGGCTGTCTTGAATCTTTGTCATATTTTCCTTCATTTTGGATTCTAGTAATATCAATAAATTTGTCATTGTTACTATCTTGTCCAAAAATTACATTCTATATTAAACAAAAGAAAAATGAGTGTCTAGCTGCCGACCATTGTTCCTTTTTATAACTTAATGTGGAATTCACATTTATTAGCTTTTGAATTTTTCCTGAGGCATTATAAATGTTGTAGTTAACTGATTGTCCAAGCAAAGAACAATCAGACTTCAAGGACGCTACTAAAATGTCTAGCATTGTGCAAAAGAAAACTCTGGAAATTTTTGTATCAACCTAATAGATTTTGTTTCTAGAATTGCTGGAAATTGAGATATGATTGTGGGGTCTTTCAGCTATTTTTAGTGTCATGTTTTAAACATAAAGAAGTAAACAAATATGACAGTAATCATTATTTAATAGTAAAGGTTTCTGACCACTTCTACAGACTGCTTTCAAATAAAAATTAAAAATTGCATGGATTTTGAGTCATACCTTACACAGTGGATAAAATTATAACTCTTTACTGTGGTGGTCAGGGGAGAGATGGTTAATATTTAAACTGTTTTAGAGAAATTAATTCTGCTAAAGAGGAATCTTATAGTGAGCTGTGTAACATAGTCATGACATCATATGTGATAAAGTATGTGGTTTGAAATGGTGTTTGGCAACCATACTCATTATTCTATAGGAGACTTAATCAGTTCTGTTATGTTAGTCTCCATGGTTAGTACACCAAAGTTGCACCATTTCTGTCTCTTACTGAAAATCAAATTGGTCATTTTCTCACCAAAAGGCTTCTTCTTTTTTTCTTGTGTGTGTGTGTGTGTGTGTGTGTGTGTGTGTGTGTGTGTGTGTGTTTGTGTTAAATAACAAAATGCATGTTAACTGTATTAGCTATTTTTATTGTCTTCAGCCAGGAAATTTTGCTGACAACTTGTCAGTGACAGAGGGGTTGAATTGAATGAGACAGATTTCCCAATCCTGACAATAGCAGACTAAAGTGTTTCCATAAGGGCAAAAGTTCTCCCTGAAAAACTTTAGAAGTAAACTCCCTTTTTACCTGAAAATCTCACTAATTGCTGATTTACCAATTCACAGGCCAATGAAAAGGCACTGCCACATACTTCTTTTCCTTATTCTTGTAGGACTTGACTGTCAACCCACCCTATCAAATAGATCATATTTCAGAAATAAGATAGATTTCCAACAGTCTGGGTGGTTATTTTTTAGTTAGATTTTTTTTTCTTCCAAATCCTTAACCTATTTTGCCCACGTAATATTACAGCTAGAGGAGATTGTAACTATTTAGTTGATAACTAAATTAAACTATCATTGTTGCGATACCTCTGGACTAAATATTTTAAATTAGCTGAGAGGTCATTTTCCCTTTCAAAAATAATGCATAATTTTCTCTTGTTTTAATAGAAGCTATTTCTTTAGTTGCTTTTTAACAATTTTTTACATTAGTCTCACTTAAAAATGCTCTTGAAGAAACTGTGTTTGTTTGACATGTCAGAATTTAAAATTAGGCTTATTCTAATCTGGATTTAAAAAATCCAAACTGACTTTATTCTTGAACTTAAACATTTTATGAAATGCTGACTTTCAGTCATGATGCTGAAAGAAATTTTTTGTTTAAATTAGAAATTTAGAAGTGATTAGAATGACAGACAGAAAAGAGACTAATTTACTGTTTAGTTTGATGTAATTTAACAAAATGGACAAAGGAGTTTTTATAGCCAAAAGTACAGTGTGTGAAATGTTAAACTCTGTAAACAAGATCTTGGTAGCATATTAGAATATATTTCAATTTAGCTGAAATCAATAACTCTACCATCATTGTCTGTTGCTGTGTTATTTGTATCACAAAATTATGGTTGCACCAATTAATTGACTGGTAATTGGTTATATCAGCATTGTGCCAATTTAACTGGTCATTGGTCCCCCTAGCCCCACACACATTTGGTTTACATATTTGATCATTGTTTATTACATCACAGAAATTTGATCTCTCACTTAGGAATCATCATTTATCCTAGATATAGAATGAATGCAAGTAATATTTAAATATTTTTCATTGATTATTTTTCTAATCTTCACTGAAAGTAATTACTAATTATTAATTAGTACAGTCTTACACAGTTTTTTTTTTTTTTTTTTTTTTTAAATTTTATTGCAAAAATACCTGTATAATAATGCAATGATTACCTTTCATGAAATTGAATCTTTAAGATACAATGCCGTCTTTTTTAGTCATGAATATACTTTGCTTAGCTTTTGTAACTGTTTGCTTTTTAGTTTTGTATCATATAATGACCATATTTTAAAAATCTACATAAATCTGCAAAGTACAGAAAAAGACAAGATAAAATTATAGCTGTTCACAAAATAAGTAAATTTCATTTGCAACCTAAGATCTAACTTCAGAAAGTCAATGCTTCATTTTAATGATAGTTTTTCTTACGTCTTTTATTTTTGTTTTCGAAAGCATGTTATAATTAACAAAATATTTTTTATAAACTATTTTATTTTTTTTAATAGCATAATAATTTTATCTGATTTATATCACTTAATATAAGATGAAATTTTAATTAAATAATGATCATTGACTTGACAAAAAATAGTTTTATTTTTATATGAACTAAAATAATCTGAGGTTATGAATTGATAAGAGAGCATTAAAATTTTAAAAAATGCACAAAGATGCTAACCTTGAGAAACATTTGAATGACATTTGTTTCCAAGAATAAACCGTGTTCCATCAACTATTGTTACTTACATTATCCCAAAACTGTCATGTTTCGAAATTTTTAAGCAACAACTGTTTCTTTCAGTATATACCATATTTTGTGATAAATACCTAATTAGATTGTTAATACACATTAATAAATGAATTTAATTATATAAATGCTGATTTTAATACATAAATCTCAATTTTTTGTATCTGCTTGGGACCATAAATGTTAAATTTGATTGTATGTACCAATATATAAAACTGACATCAATTAAAGTTTTATTTATATCTACCTGCATGTGCCTTACATCTTGCCCACCTTCATGGTTTTTGCTTAATAACAATAACTAATTTAGCTTTAAAAATCAAATTGAAAATACTTATTTCCAGTCTGCCCTGAACATTGTAACCACCTTAGCATTTCAATCACAGCTTAAGAGTAAATATAAGTAAACAATATTGATATATTTTAATAGTATATTTTGAAAAATTAATGAATTATAATATTATAGAATGCCATGTATAAAATAAAGGGCTACAAAATGTTTAAACCTCTCAAATGCTTTCACAATGTTGCTTCTACCATTTCATAACAGACGCAAATGTTTCAAAAAATTGATTGTGCAGAACAGGAGGGCAAAAGAAAGAATTGACTCTTACAATACTGGATATCATTGCTAGTTACTAATAATATAAAGCTAATATGATACTTAGAGCAATATCTATTCCCAGTTAACTATCATATCTTCAGGCTTCTCATTCTAACATTCTCTAAATAGTGAGCCTAAGGAAATGAAAAAATTTTGTGGTGTTACAAGTTTGATATTAAAGATAACTCAGAATTTTCCGCAGTTACTGGAAAATTATTCAATTTCTATTGAATTGTTTGTCTGCCAAGTTGTGGTAGCATCAGGTAGAATCAACTGCTTCTGTTTTTGAAAAAGAATTATTCAAATTAATTTTTAAATTATTCATTTAAAAAATGATAGCTTAGACTGAGCAAAATATTTGTAGCTGGGCATAGTATGGTGTTACAGTAATGTGCTGTAAAAGTTTACTTTCAGTTCTTTATACAAATAGATGAAAGAAGAAAAACATCAAATACATGTACAGTGACAGGTTTTAGTGCTGAGTAGTGCCTATCTGTAGGTTCAGTGTAGTTTAATTGATAACAGCTTGGAATGAGAAATCAAGCTGTGTCTGAATTCCAGTCAGGTTTGTTACATTTACTTACACACAAATATATGACCCTCGATTTTCCATTTCAAATTTTCCTTGATTCCGTTTCCGCTTTTGGTAAATTCTGTTTTTTTCCATTTTTACTTTTGGGAAATTTCATTTTTTCTATTGTATAGTATTTTATGAGAAATTTGCAATACAATATGCTAAAACTGAAAACAAAAACATAATTTAAAGTTTTATTGCATATAAAGAAATAGAAAATATCTACAAATCTTTTTTTAAATGTTAAAATCCAAGTCCATAAATAAATCATATGTAAAAATAAAAAAAAATGTAACATGATTAGACAATAAAACAATTGAATGTTACAGTGAATAATTATCTTTGAGGTAGCACTTTTAATCAGAGCTTCCTTTTTTAAGAACACATTCAAATTGTTTTTGTTTTTTTAAGTAAAATTATTTAGATTTAAAATTATTGATTCCTAATATAAAAATCACATTTAAAGTATCAACTGCAAATAAATTAAATCTTAATAATAAATATCTGAATAAAGTCAAACATTTTGACTAAAATTTTACAAAACAGTAATTAAACAATGATAACTGAAACTTTGTAACAAAATATCAAAAAACAAATTAGACATATTAATTCAAAATTTACATAAAACAATTTATCCCAAGTTGAAATACTGCTCAAATTTAAAATTGCTCATTACTTAATTTGGGAAATATTTAATCTTCAAATCTCTTCTCTAAATCTCCATTGTAATACAGTGTGAGTTGCTTGGTGTTCTCGGGGGTAAGACTTTCACATTGTTTATTGAGTAAATGTTTATACTGAGAAAATGATCATTCAGCATCTATGCTGATAACAGGCATCCGTATGAACTTATTGGCAATCTGTTCCAGAAGAGGAAATCTGCTCTTATTTGCATTACAAAATGACTGGATACTAAAAGGATTTGGTAATTCATCTTGATTTTGAATTCAATAAGATCAGTAGAAGGACATTGCAAGTCCTTGATGGCTGCAAAACTATCTAAATCATGGCCTATACAGAGTAGTTGTCTAGAATGAGACAGGCAAGCTGCCTTGTAAATTTTATACACAGGATGGGTATCCAAGTATTTATTCAGTTTCAAAATATATGTGCTGAATAATTTTAGGAAATTTGAGAATTCTCTCTCTATCTGTGTTTTCTAATTCAAACAGAAGTCAATCAGTTTCTAGGCCAAATGTTGATTTTGATGTACCAGTATGCAAATACTATTTTACATCCTCCATCATGTTATATACAGCATGCAAGCAGAGACTTAGTTTCTTCGAAGTTTGCCAAAGCTGTTATTAAACAAATGCAGTTCTCATTTATAAAATGCAGATTTAGGTGCAAATTATGGTAAGAGGCATGATGTAGTCAACCATCATCTACTAATTCTAGAATCCTATCTACTGCAAGGCCATTGTCCTTCCTTGCTTCATAAAATTTGAAAGTTGAGTAATATTTAACCACATTAAACCAAGAATTCCATCTGGTTGCCACTGGTACAGGAGGTAGTTTCACTTTATCCTTAGGCAAGGAACCTTCAAGCCATTTTAAGTATTGCTTTTTCCACTCAGCTTTTTAAAAAAAAGGCTGACTTGATGAAAGTATTGAGCTGAGTAACATTATCAAATACTGACCAGTGTGAAAATACTTCACCAACAAGATTAAAATATGTGCTAAACACAACACATGCCAACTGTTAGCAAAGACATTTGACAACACTTCTTTACGAGCTGCTTTTTTTATCTTTTTTCTTGCAATAAGCTGCAAAATCTGTTACAAAGGCAATAATATCCTCAAATGCAATATCTACATGAGTTACAGCTCGGATTCATGCCTGACTTACAGCTTGATGATTGCATTCTTCCAACATCAATGAGAAACGACTCCCCATGGATGCTTGCAGTTTCATTCAAAATGCTGTGGTCAAGATAGTTGTTTCTTCTGTTATGATGCTGACTGATTGATTAGCAAGCTTGGCTTTTAAGGCAGCAAAGTGACAAGCAAACACCTTTTGGTAGGTGAAGTTGCCTAACACAATTGACACCTGGAATAGCACCACCACCTTTACAATGTTTTATTATGAATGGCTTCATTTTGTCAATTTTGTGTAAGGAAATGTCAAAGTGCATATTTTCAAAAAATCAAGGACAAAATCATCTCGTACTTCTTTACTCTTCAACAAAATTGTGATTGTCTTCCTGCTTCAGTCGAGACAACTTGTTTTAATGAGTTTTTGATTAGAATGTAATCTTTGATTGTGTCAACCCTAAATTTGTTGACACCATGGAGAGAGAATTTGCAAAATAACATTTTCTTCTGCATAAAAGTTATCAGGAAATTGCACAAAATTTAGATACTGGGGTCATTTTCTCTCCCTCCCTCTTTTTTTTAAGAAGAGCCTTCCCAACTTTAGAGGTTGATTCAGTATATTGACTTTATTCAGACATCTTGTTGCTTATTCATACAACTGATTTAGATTACAAAATATAAATAAAATATGAAAAAAATAATAATTGATAGTTAATATTATTAAAGGATTTTTTTTTTTTTTTTCCAATTTAAATTTGTTTACAATAGTGAAGCACTGAAGACGATACACTTATTAATCCAGGAAGAATCGCTGTGTGATGGCAAGCTTAGACAAGACAGTCGTTTCATAGAATAGTATTTTTGGAGAATTTTTTTTTATTTTTTATTTCTAAATTGTATAGTCGGCACATGGTAGCATTTACTTTACTTTCATTTCCATAAAACAAGTTGTTTAGAATCTTATAAATTGTGTCAGGCCTTAAAGGAAATGAATTTGTTAAACTTATTGGTTTGATCTTCAGCTATTCACTTGCTCTCTCTCGCTCCTCCCTCCAATTTTGACAGCAACTAGTGTTTGTCTCTCCTTTCCAATTTTGCAATGGATTTCAATGGCCATGACTGAGCTGTGACCTTCTGACTTTCATCTTGTTTGCAGCATACAGTTTCTTAGAAAAGTTTTAAAATATTTAAAAATATTCTCAGAAAATCAGCAACCCACTTTTCTTTTTTTTATGTAAACATTTTTGCTCTTAATTATTTTTCGGGTTTTATAAGAAAAATAACTACAAATATTTGTAAAAACAAATTTCAAGGAAATAACTACATTATGTTATTGTTATATTTATTAAAATGTGTAACAAAATTGGAGATAAAGTTATTAAGCTTTGAAAGAATTTAAAAAATCTGGAAAAAAAAAATCAAACAATTTGTGTTTTATTATTGAAAATTACATTAAAACGCAGATTCCATTTCAGATTAACAATTTTGTAATTGTGGAAAATTTGTTCCCCTACAGATACCCTTGAGGAAAGGTATGAATCCATCTCTTCTCCTCTTGTCTGAGTTGAATAGTAGGACAAACTGGGCCTTGTTTGGCAACCAGTCTACTACAAGAAATCTTCTGCCTAGTCAGTCATAAATTAAGACATGATCACACAATCATGTATAATGTATGACACTTGATTGACCGACAATACCCATCTAATTGGAAGGAATGGTAGATTACAACTATAAATACTGATTGATAGCACATGCAAAATAAATTCTGCCTTTAAATGAAATTACCATGTAATAGCACGGTTTTGACAGTATAATTACTGTCATTGGAAATATTCCAACTACACTATTCAAGTTCATAAATTTGTTTTCATTGTAAATACATGATAAAAACAAATATTTAGTTAGTAACAAAAGGGGGAAAAGTAACAAATTAATCTATATTTATTATATCAGGAAAATGTTATTCATGTGTGATACTCTTTAAAAACTATTTTTTGAAAAGCAAATTTTGATTTATTTATAGAAACAAATTTCTATACATTTTGCTTGTAAGAAAAATATATTTAAAAATATAGTAATGTTTCAAAAGAAATGACTTGTTATAATTTATAATGATGCGTACAATGGCTGAAACATTGTAATAAATATGGTGACAAAGATGAGGACAATAGTCTGAATAATGTAAATAGTGAATGGATATCATTTTAGGAATTTACAAACAAAATTCTTGCCTGTTCTTAATTGTTGTTTTAATATACACTGATGTGCTGAAAGTCATAGGATAGGTACCTCGCATTGTGTAGAACTCTCTCTAGCTCTGTGAAATGTACTAACTCAACATGACATCAACTCTTTAGAGAGCTCACAAGATCTTTAGAAAGCTGTTGAGCCATCTCAATAGCTGTCTGTAGCTCCCTGATATTTGTAAGTGCAAGATCTTCATCACATCCTGTAAATACTCAGTTGGGCTCATATAAAGCAAGCATGATGGCCACATCATTTATTAGAAATCTCCAGAATTCTCCCCATATCAATTCCGGGCACGCTAATGTATCACCAATCATGATGAATCAATGTTCCATTGGGGAAGCCTTGTGTCTTGAGTGCCTATTGGGACATAAACTCAACCCAGATCTAAAGTCGAACTTGTACATATGATCCATCACTAAAAATGGTCAGTTCTCTGTATTTCTCCAGTAAGTAACTAAACCCTCTTACTATCACCTACCTTTGCAAGAGCCAGATCAGTTGAAAATAGAGTACTCTTGCCATATATAGGCAGGAGCTGCCCAGTCTTCACTTTCCAGTCTCAATAGGCCAAAAGTGTCTCTGCATCCTTGTGGGTGACAAATTATTTTCCACCCTACAACCCCTTTCTCACAGATGAAATGTTGCAAGCCACTCACTGATCTATTGTTATTTCCATAGAAAGTGCTCAGAAGTACATTCTTTAGTTCCAACCTCCATGGCTGAGACTTGCTACATACATTGTAGCAAACCCCTCTCACTCCCTTCATATTCCATTGGTAAGATGTAAGTTTTACTCTAGCAGCTTCTTCCTACAAACCACTTTGTGGGACTGACTCTGTTGTGGAGTTATTTCCACAATAGAACTTGTAGTCGGACTAAATGCGTCCTAAATAGGTTAAATGTACAGAAACGTTAGGAACTTGGAATAAAGTGTTACGCAGAGTAATCGAGTTGTGGTCGCTAATCACTTCTCTCGACTACCTACTGATTCCTACTTATAATAGGTGAGAGAGTCTATTACCTATAGACTAGGTGTCTTCCACTATAACACCCCCCTCCTAAAACGTTACTCCATAGGAGTAAAAGTTTCATTTTTATTTATTTTTTTTTTTTTTTTACAGAAAAAGAAAAAAAAAAAAACAACAAAAAAAAACTTCATTTTTTTAGCAACATCGTAGCGTATCTCCTACATTTTGGATTCATTTTTAAATGGTCAGTTGCCTTTCTTTTTCTCTTGGATCGGCGTACCTCAGGTAACATCGTTGCTGGTGTTGGGAGATCAAACGTATCAAAAATCACCTCCATAGGTGTATCTTCAACTGGAGTGCTGTCAACCATGTCTGAAGAGCGTTGTCTGATCTGGCTAATGTGCCGTCTGCACGTGAATTTTTCATCTTTCACGAAGTACATCATGTTGCCAATCCGCTTTTCTATTTTTCCACACTCCCAGAATGATTTATTCTGTTTATATACCTTAAAGTATACTTTTTCACCAGGATTGTACTTCTTAATGTGAATAAATTTTTCTGTACCTGGCTTTGTCTTCTTTGGTAATAATTTGTCGAAGACAGATCTTACCCGACGTGCAAACATCACCTCGGCTGGCGATTGTGACGCTGGTGTTGCGTTATTTGGAGTAAGTCTGTATACCTGTAGAAACTTCTGTAGGGCTTCATCTGCAGGTATTTCCCTAGCTTTCTTTAAAGCTCTTTTAAGGGTGTCCACAAATTTTTCAACTAACCCATTAGATCTTGGGTGATATGGAGCTGTGGTAATATGTTCGACATTATATTCCTTACAGAAATCTTTAAACTGTTTCGACATAAATTGACTTCCGTTGTCCATCACAATTGTGTCTACTACACCAAATCTTGCGAACAATTCCAGCAGGAAGTTTTTCGTATTTTGCGTCGTCGGATTTCTTATTCTTTGTATTTCAGGCCATTTTGAGAAACTATCCACTACTATGATGTAATGGTATCCATTCAGTGGACCTGCAAAATCCACATGCAACCTAGACCATAGTAGTTCTGTTTTTGGCCAGGGATTAAATTTTACAGATGGTGCCTTTGCAGCCAAAGCACAGCCTTTGCATTTTGCTACTGCGTTCTCAATGTCCCTGTCCATATTCGGGCAATATACAAAACTTCACATTAGGCTCTTCATCCTAGTGCTGCCTGGATGACCAGTATGGAAATCCTTTAAGATTTGTTTTTGGAGTGTGTATGGAATTACCACACGTTCCCGATCTAACAATACTGAATCGCATAGCGAAAACACATTTGTTATGTACTGGTCCTTCTTGGCTATTTTCTCTTTAACTTTTAAGATATATTCATCCCTGGTGGCTTCTTCTTTTATTTTTGCTAGAGTTACCGGAAGTTCCCGAACTGCATTACACACAGTAAATTTCAGGTTTTCTTCCGATTTCAGTGAAGCAATTACCGTGTCTTCTAACGGTTCACTCCTTTTAGGAATTAACCTGGAGAGCCCATCGGCATAGCCAAATTTATTCGATGGTATGTACTCCATGCTGAAGTTATAATATTGTAGCCCACCTTTGTAGTCGGTTTGCTGTATGCTTCGGCAAACCCTTTTTCGATCCAAAAATCGAAATTAGAGGCTTATGATCAGTTTGTAGCTTAAAATGTTGATAGTGGAGAAAACAGTGAAATTTCGCTACTGCAAATATTATTCCAAGCGCTTCTTTCTCTATCTGAGAGTAATTCTTCTCAGCCGGAAGTAGTGCTCTAAAAGCATGAGCAATTGGTTTTACTTGACCATCTGCCATTTTGTGTAAAATGCACGCTCCTATTCCATGTGCACTAGCATCGCAAGCTACTATGATTTCTAACTCCGGGTTGTAGTGGGTTAGAAATAATTCCGAGGTTAATACTTCCTTTATCTTTTCAAATGCTTTCTGGAATTCATTAGTCCACTTCCAGGGTTTTCCTTTCTTTAGTAGTTCATTTAATGGTTGCCGCAGATCATACATTTTAGGGATGTATATTTGGTAATAATTAGCTAGTCCCAAAAAAACTTTTTAATGTTGTAATATCTTTCGGAGCCGGCATGTCTTTTATAGCCACTGCTCGCTCTGGGTCTGGCCTTCTACCATTCTTATCGATGATCTGCCCCAGATATTTAACTTTGTCCATGAAAAACTCACATTTAGTTTCCTTGAGTTTAAATCCAAACTCCTGTATTCTGGAAACTACTGCATTGACATGTTTCACGTGTTCTGCAATACTTGTACTTCTCATGAGGATGTCATCCAGATACGCCACTGCAAAATCCAAACCACCCAACATCGAATCCATTACTTGTTGGAAAATGGCGGGGGCGACCTTAATCCCAAAAGGTAGTCTGTTAAATTTATACAGACCCCGATGTGTGCTAATACACAAAAGTTTAGACGTTTCTTCTTCTACCGGTATTTGCAGATATGCATCGCTGAGGTCTATTTTCGAAAATACAGTACCTCCATTAAGCTTTGCAAATATTTCTTCTGCTGTTGGTAGAGGATAGTTATAGTCTTTGAGTGCCGCGTTTAACCCCGTTGAAAAATCTGCGCAAACACGAATGTCTTTAGACTTTTTCTTCACGTATACCGTCGGAACTGCCCAATCACTGTAGTCAACTTTTTTGAGTACACCGGATTTCTCTAATCTGTCCAATTCTTTATCAATCTGTTCTATTGAGGCAAACGGAACATTCCTTTTCTTTTTGAATACCGCCTGAGCGTTTTTTTTTAAAAAGAATTTTGCCTCCATCTTGGTACACGTTCCCAAGCCCGGAGAAAAAACAGTAGGAAATGTTTCCTTTAGTTTCTCTATTAATTTTTCAGCTTCGGAGTTTATGCTTTTTACCTTGTAACAGAAAGAATTTATTGGTAGATCCCATAATTGAAATTCTGTTATCCAGTTCGTACCGAGTAAATTTGTGTTATTTTCCATGACAAATAGTTTGACTTTTCGCGTTTTTTTATTTAACGTGACGTTTGTAACAATTTCTCCAAGAAATTGTATTTTTTCTCCCGTCACTGACTTTGCGATTTTCTTTGTCTTCATTAAAGTTGGTTTCCCCAACTTCTTCCACGTATGCAAATTTATGATAGCGAGATCCGAACCAGTGTCCAGTTGCATTTTTATTTTTTTATTATTTATTTCGACGGTAACAAATTTTCTAGTTACTTCATCGTTTAACTCGTTGGACTTTAGTTTTCTTATTTTATTGTCCCCATTTTTTGAATGGCAATGTGTTTGTTTGTGCCCAACTCTTCCACAGTTGAAACATTTTTTATTTTTAAAATTGCAATATCTATACCAGTGTAGTTCACCGCAAGCAAAACATGGCTTCGGGCGTTTTTGTTTGTTTTTTCCTGGTATTTTACTTTCTGCAATTTTACAATTCTTTTTGTCAGACTGACTTTCTTTTTTGTACTGCATTTTCCTTACATGCGAAATGCCAGACTGTTCTATCTTTTTAGCGTCTTTTTTTACGCTAACATATCTTGTGCAGTCTTCTGCCAAATTCTGTACCGTAATACTTGGATTGCTTTCCAATTTTGCCAGTACTAATTTTCTCAACTCTGCGTCTTTTTCCGCTACAAGATCTTGAACAAACACTAAGCACTTAAAATTGTCTGCGCTTAGCTCTGCTAGCTTAAATTCTTCACAATGCTTATTCACATTGGCTGCATACGTTATATAGTCATGTTCGTCATCTTTAATTAAATTTAAACATTTCCACCTCTTGTGGAACAAAGATGTCTTTTTACTAAATAACTCGCTTAATATATTTACCACCTCGGTAAATGTTAATTCATTAGTTTTTTTTGGTAAAATGTAATTTACCAATTTGTTATGCTCAGCAGTTCCTAATTTACTTAAAAGAAGCCTAACCTTCTTTCCTTCAGACCACAAATGGCAGTCCTCATTATATACGTCTGTATATTTTTTTAAATATTCTTGAAAAGTTACCTCTTCATCTGGACTGTACGTAAATATTTCAATAGAATTCCATATTGTATTCTCTGGGAAGGAATCATTTTGTAGACTTTTCTCTTTCCTGTTCTCGGTTATTTCCAGAATTTTTCTTTGAAACTCCTCATGCATTTGTTCCATTTTCTGTTGGAATTGCATCTGTATATTGAAAGTTTCCTCTTGTAACTGCTTCTGGAATGTACTCTGTTGTTCTAACATTTTAGTTTGTTGTTCCAATTGGAACTTTAAAAAATCTTGGAATAGACTTTTAAATTCCTACATTTTTTTTTTTTTTTCAAAGTGTAAATCCGAGACTTTGTCGCCCACGTTATTTGTGGCGGACAAAATTTTTCTTCCTCCCTATGAGTGCAAATTTCGTCGTCAAAACCACTGTGGCGGACAAACTTTTTATTCCTCCTTATGAGTGCAAAACTTCGCTGCCAAAAGTTGTATTGGTGAACAAATTTTTTTTTTCTGCCTCTGTAGGAGTACGAATCGTCGTCAAAAGTTGTTTTGGCCAACGATTTTTTTTTTTCAAACTGTATGAGTTCGAATTTTCGTCACCAAAAGTTGTTTTGGCCAACGATTTTTTTTCTCCCCCATACGAGTTCGAATCTTCGTCGCCAAAAGTTGTTGTGGAGTTATTTGCACAATAGAACTTGTAGTCGGACTAAATGCGTCCTAAATAGGTTAAACGTACAGAAACGTTAGGAACTTGTAATAAAGTGTTACGCAGAGTAATCGAGTTGTGGTCGCTAATCACTTCTTCTCTCGACTACCTACTGATTCCTACTTATAATAGGTGGGAGAGTCTATTACCTATAGACTAGGTGTCTTCCACTATAACAGACTCCCAAGTGGATGCTTCCCTGATCACTACAATCTTAACCTGTTTAAGTCTAGGGTTAACTGTTATCTTCCTCACCTATCCGCATAAACTGTGCCTCTTACTCTATAACCCACTACTTCGAGTGGTTCTCAGGCCATGTACAGAGTGAACATCACTGGAAAAAAAAATAAACAGGTTCCTACAAGAATAAATCATCATTGTTCAAGAGCATGGAGTCTATGAACGGGTGCAAATAATCACAAAACAGTGCAATGTAGCAGTTACCTATTAATATGTTCAGGTGGACCAGCAGACCCAACCCATGTAATGTGAACAGCCCACTCTATACATATGAAACTACCACAAGCTGGCTATGTGCTTTGGTGACAAATGGGGTGCATGGGCATGTTGAGTCTGCATCACACCTGAATCATGTCATCAGCCCAAAACAATTGGAACCATGACTTATCAAACCACACCACATATTGCCAATCCTCCCAGATCCAATTAGCAACAGTAAGACACTGTGTTTGGTGTTATGCTGGTGTTAATAGAAACATTCTGGTAGGTCTTCTACTCCTTTATCTCATGAATGCTAAAGAACACTGAATTGACTGGATATGTCTGGTATTTCCTGCAGGAAATGTGTTGTGTGGAAGTATTTTAGAATATCTATCTGGCGCACATTATTATACCTCTTTTAAACTCCAATAATTTATGTTACTTTTTCATAAGCAGCCTAACTTGCATTGACACTGACTCACCAGATGTCAGAGCACAACTGATATAGGTTTGGGCATTTCCATGACATCAAGGTATGGTGATGTAAACTACCATTACCGTTACATACTGCTTTTGACACATCAGTATAAATTCCATATCCCAAAATATTGGTTGATTTGTAAAATTTCTTTATCTATTTTTACTTGGATTCTGAACACTTAATCAAAAAGATGCATAAAAATAAATTTTAGGAATGAAATAAAAAATTATTTAAACTTTAAATTGGATTTTTTTTTAACTCCTAACTATTCACTGCTTTGACAACATGAAAAATTATTTTTTTCTCTTGCCCAAATTCGCTGAGTACAAGATGCACTTAATTACCATTTTTGTTTGAAGCCACACAGCTTTTGGCAATTTCAAGTGACAGTAGCTGTCTTCATTTTAATTATATTTTTATTTTATTGTATTTTAAACAGGTGTTTAGATATTATAAGACTTCAAGTCGAGTGTGTTGGGATTATGACATTGACATTCCTTGATTCATTTTCATTACTTCAGATTCTTGTTTTGGTAGCATTCGGTTTTCACAATCTGCATGTGTTCATTATTTTATCAATGATCATTTTAGCATGCTTTTCTAAACAAATCATTGCCTCTATTGGCTTTTGTTAAGATACAAGTAATCCCTTGTATGAAAAGCATTTTTTACTCTTTTATTATACATGTAAAAAAACATTCTTTTTAGTTTTTTCTAAAGGTACAACTGAAAATAATAATATGGGAAAGCTCTTAAAATTATGAGAATTTATTCATGACATTACATTTGGTATCTGCTATAGAGACCAATCTCTATATTTAATGAGCTAATTCTTGCATCACTAAATGACAATCTTTTTATAATTTGTACATTTTTAATTATACTTTTGATATTCCACAATGCAATATAATGTTATTATAAAAGCAGTTTTAAAACCCTCTGGTTTCTTGTCCTTTCATATTTTATTTTTACCAGTAAAAGAGCACAACCAGATCAACATAATTTTTTAAATCAATAATTTTATTCAACAACATGAAGACTATTTTAAGAATTGTTAATTTCTCTCTAAGCTATTCTGTTGCAGCTTATGTTCTTATGCCATTTATCATTGAAATAAAAATTATAACTTTTCTTTTTATCAACTTATTTTATCTTGAGAATTAGCAAATCAGTAGAATTATTTTTTATAACATTTTAGGGTTAAGTATTCACTCATATTACAAGCTTTTATAGTTTAAGATTATTTAAGATCGAAGAAAATTCCTTAAAATATTTTTTTCTTTGCTTTATTAACTGTTACAGTTTTGTTTTTATTTATTTCAATATATTTACCTTAAAACTTAATTACTTTTTAAACTTTATTTCAGGAGGAATATTTTTGTCAACTGATTGTCTTTGATTTTTCTAGCTTTATTAGTGAAGCTTTCATGTTTTTCATTGTTCCAATCTTTATGAAAGTTTTCATTTTTCATTGACTTTTCTTTAGCCATTTTTATATTACTGAATATAAAATGTTCTCCCACTTTATTTTTGACTCATAAATATTTTTTTTTTTTTTTTTTTTTTTTTTGACAAGGCAATTGATCTGAGACCCTGTATATTTTTCTAACAAAGTAAATTTACTTGTTGCATCAGATATAAAGTAAATTGTTTGGTTAATAAAGAGTTTTTTCTCAACTTCAAACAATGTTGTATGAGCATTTCATATAATATCTCTGTATATATTTTGCCTGTAACTTTCTTGATATAATAAAGCAAACATATCTAAAATAACAAGTGAATTCTATCCTGATTCAAATGTCCAACCTAAAGGTAACCAGGCAAGTGAGATGTTCTTCAGCTTGATCAGCATGGTAAAATGAACTTAAGTTAGGTAGATACTACATTGGTTTTAAGCAGAGGGCCAGGAAATAACATTTTGATCATCGACAGTGCACAGCTACTCCATTGGTCCCTAAACAGAAGTGCCATTCCATATGTAAATAATCCTATCATTTTTTGACAGGTACTTTGTATACTTATTTAAAAAACTTTCATGTGAAAACCTAGTAATAGTAAGGGATGCCATTTATCGCATGGATAAACTAGTGTAATTAGAATAAATTTCCATGCATTCTTGCATTATTTTGATTTAATATTATTTATTAAAAATTTATTATTAATCTCAAATTCTCCAAAGCAACATGGAGAGTGACACAGAGCCAGTTTCTGACTTCAAGGTCGAGGCAAAAATTCCATTACACTTGACTCTCTTTGCATTTTAAATTGTTGTAGACAGAACTAATGTCACAGTTAGTTTAAGCTCTGTATATAAAATGTCAATGTCATCCTGGAATAAATTGGAAAGCCAAGTAAGCTATTGAAATAATGAACTATGCATGTTGGGATGGCTTGAAAGTTCATCAGTTAGAATAGCATAAATATTTATTCTTTACTTAATGACAGTGCAGCAAGATTCAGCTACTTTTGTTTATTTTATCACCCAAGTGAATTAAATTTAAATGTTTTTAATTATACAATCTACTCTTAGCAAATCTAATCTGTTTCTTTATTATCATTTAGAATATATGGTGTGATAGAATAGTTAACCAAAAAAACTTCCTGCATGTATCTTATTTTCTGGTGTGTTTCTATGAGTGATATCATATTTAATCAGCCTTCTTCAAATTGTTCTTTCTTTTTATTACTTTTGATAGTGGATGTGAACTTTGAATAATTCAGGAATTAAGTCAGTATATTACTTGTTTAATTTCTTTGTTCTCTTGTTTATCTGCTAGCAAATGTGCAGAAAGTTATATCACCCCTACTTTTTTTTCTTATTTCAAGTACAAACTATACATTGATTCTAATTAGAAATATTTTTCAGTGTAATTGTGAAGTATGGTTATTTTTTAAAAACATCAACTATATTTTTGCAATTGGCTACAACTGTACCAAACAAATAATACTTTGATTTGGTGAGATGAATACCAATACATTTAACTATCTTCTTGTTTGTTCAGCAAAGAAATGGTTAATCTTTGTTTCCACATTGAGGAAGTATATCATTCAACCAGTTTGATTCCTGGCAGATCCTACCAAACATAACCTTGGAATGCCTTTCATACTATATTTTTGTGTGTTGAGTCACCTACTCTGTGAAAGAAAAAAAAAAAGCCTGTTAGCTTTTACTTTGTATGGCACCACCCTTCAGAAATGCCTTTCACAATCTTCTTCACAAAGGTTAAAAACAACTTGTAATTTGGTTTATCTATTCAATAAAACATTTGTCTACATTTCTGTTAAAACTGTATGAATGTGTATTTGGAGTCAAAAACAATTAAGCTTAACAATTGTTTACCCATGCAATTGAATGTCATTCATGAAATATGTGAACTTTTCAAAATTTGCTATTAAAAATATTAAAGTTTTAATTAATAAACATAGTTTAACCAAGTTTTCTTGATCTATTATAAACAATTCTCATCCATTTTACTCCACTAACCCATTTAATTGAATACGTTTTTTTTTTTTGTTTTTTTTTTTTAAAGTGTACAGAATAATCCTTTTGCTTTGAAATGAAGCCATTTTTGTCAAACAATAAGATAGTCTTTCAGTTGTTTTTTATCTGCTTTTTAATATATGGTTTTATATAAGCAACATTTCATGTTTCAGTAAGATAAAATATTTTATAACTGTTTTTGACAACTCTTCGTCATTCCAAATCAAGAGAGTTGATTGACTTGCAAGCCAATAGCTGCCTCCTCTATTTCAGTCTTTTGGACATTGATTATTTTGGTACCTTGCCAGATTTCAGCCCTACCTCCTACTCTTACCCTTTCTTTGGTTGCCTGTTGCAACCCATACTTAGTTACTCTATTTTGTCTGCTAAGTCCTCACCTCTGCTGCTACTCCCACAATTTTTATTACTACATCTGTCTGGCATTGATAATAGTAATGGTAGTGATGCTTTGACTGACACACACACACACACACACACACACACACACACACACACACACACACACACACACACACACACACACACACCTTCAATTGATCAGTGTTATGCCTGTAAGCATCATTATGTAGCACTTAGCAATTAATGCTGCCTCCTTCCTGCTTTCAAGAAAATTCTCAACAGGGAAGGCTTTTTGATCATTTATTTTAAGTGCAGTTATGTAAATGATGCAAACAGGTGGGCTGGACTTGGATACAAGACATAATGGCACTGATAAAATTATGTTTGCTTTATGTTTTTGTTCGTCATATGAATTCAATTTTATAATTTTAATATCTTTAAATATTTTCAGCATTAAAACAATTCTTAGGAAATATTTGAAGATAACAATTTTATCATACTATTATCATCATTAAGATGCTACTAAATTAAAATATTACATCAAAATATGTTAAATTTAAATTAGAATCCTTCTGCGGTTTCTTCTTTAGAAAAACTTGCTTTTAAAATTTGAATTTATGCAATTTTATTGTTCTTTCATATCTTACTGCATAAGAGAGAGTTTGTAATATTATAAAACAGTAGTTTAATTTCTTGTCTGCTAATTTATCAGAATAAATCAAATTCTGCTTTGTTATTTCCTTGCATAATACTAATCTGTGCATGACTGCTGATTTTCAAATTTTATTTTATTTATTTGAATTAAAAAATCTTGGAATCATCTGAAATTGAGGAGACAGTTTTTTTTTTTTTTGAGTAACTTGGGGTTTTGTCTTTAAAGTTAAAGATCTTTTTATTACTCCAGTTCAGTATAGTTAGATTTTAATAATTGTAACTTTGCCATTCTACAGTTCCAGTGTTTCATGACTATTGATTTCTGCATTTCACTGAAGAAAGGGTTAAGTGAAGTGCAATTTAAAACTTTTTTTCTTTTTACTCCAAGCTTTGTAATGGGAGATGCTTTCTTCATTAAAGTTTGCTAAATAGCCATGCTGTTTTTCTAATCATTTTTTATTTTATTTTTGGATAAAAGGCAAAACAAAAAAATGTGAAAGCTGCTTTGGATGTAAGCTGGGAAGAATGAGGAAGAAGCAAACGGTAGCAGACGGTTATATGTAGAAATCAATAGTAATATGAATCGGTGGAAGAAGAGAAGGCTGGCTGGCTGCTGTTGTTTGGCATAGATTAGAAAGTGGGTCAATCTACTTGATAGAACAGCCTTGACCTTTGTCATCAGAGAAATGACTTGCTTTGTAGAAAAGAAAAAAAGGACTATCGTTGTTCACCAGTCTTCTAAAACGCTTTTCTTTTTCTTCCTTTTTCTGTTGTAATACATGCATATTCTGTGAACAGCTACCATCAAGCATTCCACCCAATGCGCATGTAGCACTAAATGTCAAGAGGAAAAAGGTAGATGATGCTACTGCTGCTTAGTGCTACTGATATTTTACACAACTCCCTTTTTCATCTACCTTTCCTCCATTTCTTTGTTCTTCTTTCTTCTTAGCGTATCGTTCACATTATCATATTGAAGCTTCTTCCAAGCTAACGCTCTATGCAAATTGATACAGGAAAACAAGAGTAGAAAATGATACCAGAGGTATGCATTAAAATAAACAAAAAATCCTACACAACACGTGCAGCAAAACCTGAAAAGCTGCATGAAATGGCTTTACTTGTCTTGTACATAATAACACTTCTGCTACTTAAACGCTAAGACTCACAAGTGACTGAAGTTGAAGATATATATGATCTCTTTGAAAAATATTTTTTACTCTGAATTTATTACAAAATAATACAAATTTAACCTTTACAGAAATTTTATTTTAATGAAGAGATGAAATAAAACTAGGATATGAATAAAAGATTTTGTTTCTTTTCATATTTGTATCACATTACAATACTCTTTCTTTAAAATACAATTATTTTGTAGCTGTTATGTCACCTGCAAAAATAAGCATTTTCATTTAAAACTTTCTTTCATTTTAATTATATATGTAATTTTAGAGTAATAACTTTTTAATTTTCTTTCTCAATTAAAAATGCTCTGAACCATGAAAAAAAAGATTTATTAATGTTTTCCCACTTAAATTATGCATTTTTCTTTTATCTTTTTCTAAAGTCAGTAAAATCTCTTAGTTTCTTTCCACTTTATTTTATAAATTGCACACCAGGTGTCACTACTACCATTTTTTTCTATTCTGTATCCATTCAGTAAAGTGAAGCTTTGAATAATTATTTGCTTTTTAATACTCTCAAGTACTTAATTTTTTTTTTTTTTTTTTAGGTTAGCTATCAATCTCAGGAATATTTTGTTCAGAAGGCAATTTTATTTTGTTTAATATTTGTTAACAATTTAAAAAAAAATAATAATAATCACCACAGGACTTAATTTAAATAATTTCTGCATTTTTCATTAATTTGCATGTTCTATTTTCAATTAAAAAATCTTGTTCATTATCATGTGAATTTAAAATGTTATTTTATTTATGTCTTTGCTACAACCATTTCTTATGAATAATTTCTTTCTTCCATATGCAAAAATAAACAATTTCAAAATATCCAAGAAATTTTGATTGTGTGACAGGTGGTATACAAATATTTTTATCACATGGTATAAGCAATACCAATTCTTAGATTAGCAGTTTTAATTCTCTTTGTCCCTACTAAGCTATATCTTTCTTGTTGCATGGATCAAAGGTGAGAGGCTACCTTGAATAATTATATTCCCCCTTTACCTCAAATTGCTAACAGTACTAAAGTCACATTTAAGAAAGATGTCATGTCTGTATTCAGTTCATTTTCATAGCCTGACGTCACAATTGAGTGCTGCCTATCTACCTGTCTCTTTATTTCCTTGTAGTGTTGAAAGATTTTATAGAGATGAAAGTAGTCTCTGCTGATGGTGATATGTTTGCTTATAATTGATTTTTCTTCAAGTAAATTATTTAAAAAGTTTATAAATTACATGTAATGTCAACTGTTACATTGAGGAAATTTATTCTGATGGCACTATTAAAAATTTACAATAAAATTATCAGTCTATTTTAATTTTCAAGTAGAAATAGTAAATAAGTGATCACTGGGCAAATTTTTATGCTAAATTTGAAGAAAAATTGTTTAAATATAGGTAAATAAGCCAAAAGTTTATGAATTGAACTTGATAGTTTTACCATTTCTTTCAAATGCATTATCTTTAGATTAAGTGTGGGTCTCCAAGCTAAAATAGAAAGGTGAATAAAGTATCGGAACAAAACTGATCTTCAGCTGTACTCATGTTAATATACTTTTGAATTCATGTATAAACTGTGTGCAAGACACATAATCATCATTGTTACGTTTTATATTTTTTCTACCTACAATCATGGTATAAATGTATGTCTGTGATCTGGTGATAAAAATGAGTTTGTTTTTTTGTTTTTTGTTAATCATTGAATTCTAAAAGAAAGTGAGATCTGCATTAGCTCCTAACTGAATAGACAAATCCTTGTTGATCACTTTCTCGGGCATTAACAATGTTAGTAAATTTTGTAATAGACAAATAAATAATGTATCATTTTGGTGTCTTTGTGTCAAAGATATGACTATTTTATTGATGTAATTTATATAATATATAAAATGTTAGATGCTTAATGAATAATTATATCTTAAAATACGATAGTGATATATGAATTTAAGAAATCCTAGCATGTTTTTCTGATTAGAAAATAAACAGGTTTTAATTGTAAATATTTATATTAATGTTGCAGGAAAAACTGTAAAAGTCTTACTTTTTTTTAATAAAATTCAGACTGTACTTGAAATAGTGCTGGAGTAACTTAATGCTGGAATAAAAGATAGGCTAAGAAGAATGAGAAATCTAATTATGAATGGTAATGTAAAAAAACCTGTTTGGAGGCAGCTGACTGCAATTGCTTTAGCCCCCTTACCCATCTGCTCCTGTATAAGTGCTTCTCTTTTTTCAAAATAGCATGAGGGATATTTTTTAATACTCTGCATTCAAGCAATACAATTAGCTATTTTTAAAAGTCAAAATAAATTTTGTTGATGATAGTGTACAAAAAAAGTTTTTGTCATTCCAAGTTGTGTGTAATAAAAACTGCATTAAAGGTTGTGTTGATTATACTGCCTTAAATGGAAAAATATGATCCCTTGCTATTTTTTTTAAATTCAGCTTAAAAACCTTCTCTTATATATTTTTTCCATTCAAAATCTTTTAGCTATGAAGATTAACAACTAAATTCTTTCCTAAGCCGATTATAGAACCAGAGGCTAAAATGTATGATTGGATAATATATCTATTATTCAAAGTCTTGATGGACAAGGCATTTTATCTGACCTTAATTTTAAAGATTTGTAAGCCAATAGCATGGAAATGCTAGCAGCAATCCTCACAGCAATGTATACAAAACAAATTTATCCAACTGCCCAGAAATAAGTAATTGGAAGAAAAGCTTTGTGGAATGTAGATAAATAAAATTTTAAGATTATTATCAAGTCTCTACATTCCAGATGATAATATTAGGCAACAAATCTAACAAAATATATTGCCAATTGTTTTTCAGCTTTTAAATTTTCTTTTATGAAAAAGAATTAGTTTTATCACTACCATATTTTGAGGTATTTCAGTAAAAGAAAAATTTGTGTATTGTCTTGTCTGGTTCTGTTATCCTGAATTATGTATGATGTTGATATCTCACGTGCTTGTTATGTGTGAAATTATAGATTTCAAAGATTGTGAAACATTTGCAAAATTGCCATAGCAGGATTATATAACTTAGTAATTTATCTTACTTTCATGACTACATGTATGGACATTAATAAAATTTTAATGTTAGCTCTCAGGAATTTTTCATTGCTTTATTAGTAGCTTATGATAGAAATATGTGGTAACTTTTTATTTGTTTGGGGGTGGATATTGAGCAAAAACAATTTACTATGACCTGTGTGTGTGTGTGCGCGCGCACATATTTCAAACATAAAAATTTCACTTTTTTATTTTTTTAATTTTTTTACTGTTTTTATTTGTCACTCTTTCTGTTTTTATTAGGAGTTTTTTGTGCAAACAGCTGTAAGATTGTAATTACAGTAAATTATTAAATTAAATCTATCTTGTTTTTGAGTTGTAAGTTGTTTTTATATCATAAAACAAAGAGGCGAGTTCTAAAAATATAAATTAGATAGAAATTAGTATATGCTTTCTTTAACTTTAATACTATGATAGGAATGTTGATAGAAAAATGCACTTTTGAAATTTAAACCTTTTTCAAGTAGATTATTTTAACCTAAATATATAGTTTGATTCAATACCATTTTGATCAATTGTTTAAATTGCAAAACTGTATTTATGACCGAGTACATTGATAATAGGTATTGAATGTCATCAGAATTTTATTTTTCTGTTTCTTTTGTCCAATAGCAATATTCAGGCACATTGTCTATGTTGAAATAACTAATTTAAATGTAGGGTTACTTTTAAGGGACTTGTCAATTGAAGGATACATCCAGTATTAGTGAAAAGAACAGGCATGAAGAGAATTTCCTCTCTGTTTATCTGCATATGCTTGGTTTTTATAAAACTAACACCTTTGGATCATTTGAAGTGTTTTTTCAAAAGAAAAATTGTTTTTGTTGTGTTAACTATTTTGTTTTGCAACGTAAATCTTACTCTTATCTTTTGATTGAAAAATAATAAAGCTATGCTTGATGTACCATGGTAGTCAAGACTAAAAACATTACCAATCTTGAGTATAGTAATATTTAGTCTTAAAATAACACAAGGTTCATTATTAAAAAAAGAAAAATAAGAGAATGAGATTTTCCAAGGCACAAAGAAATATCATTCTCAACCTCCATCTTATTACTATACAAAAAAAATCAGAAGGAAAGTTCAAGGACATATTGGAAAAATATCTGTGTGTGGTTAAATATTTATCCCCACAAAAAATGAAAATAATACAAAACTTATCTTTATGCTATCTAATCACTTTTTAATGAAAACTTTTACTTTTGATTTACCTGAAAATTATACATTCTAGCTTAAATATTTTTATTTGTTTTCTTTGTGAAGTTTGATTTGTTCTGAAAGTGTCAAATCTGTTAAAATATACTTACATGTTTAGATGTACAAAATATTTTTACTTTCACTGTAGATAAAAAGTTGGCATAATCCTTTGAAGAATATTTAAATTCTTAAGGTTACTATGTATATTTTTTTTAATTGTTCAAGATGATATAATCTCATTTGATATTAAAATAATAACTCATGCCAAATACTAAAAAATTATCTAAGCTTATTGCTACTACTTGGATCTAATCACTACACTAATATATCAGCTATAAGGGATATTGATTACTCAAATATTGTGTCTCATTGCCTCTCATTAAAGCTTTAGTTTCAAGTGATCCTATAGTACCAAATGTTATCAATAATTTAAAAAAAATAAAGATTTACTCCATTATCTGTCATGAAAGATTAGATCTTGTCATTTTGTTAAAATTTTAATTGTATCAATTTCTTAAATTTTATGTATTTTCTAATATTTCAAGTATTTATATTTTAATATTATATTTTTTTTCTATTGTCTTTATTTTTTTTACAGATATCCAATAACTCCATTTTACAAAAGAAAATAAAGATATTTTGATTACCATTTAGCAAATATATCTTTAAACTATGTATATTGAAGCCACTAAAATTCATATATCCATATTTTCAATATGTCTGCACATAAAGCATTTTTTTTTATTTAAATACATTAGCTATTTATGGATTCAGTGAGTGACTTTCTAAATGATACAATGATGTTTAACAAATGTGCTGAATTTCTCTTAAGTTCATTCAAATTTAAGACTCAATTCAAATCTTCCATCTGAGTGGTATGCTTTTAATGAGTGGGAATAAAGTGGATAAGATTTTCTACAAGTGTTGTTGAATGTTGCATATGGCATTTTAATGAGAAGGAATATAAAAGAAAGACTTTAGAATTGAGAGGAAAGTAGAGCTAGCATAGTACCACCTTCAATGGCATGAAGAAAAGAGTTTGATTATATTGTTTTTTGTTGTTTTTTCTATGCAATCAATGATACTAGTGGGTTGGTAAGTCAGCAATGAGCAACAAAGATCTGATTTGTACTTTACAGAAAATGAAGATTCAAGGTAAAGCAGCTTAGTGAAAGCAGTTTCTTTTATAAATAGATTTATTTCTTAAAATAGTGCTACAATAAAAGAGTAGAAAATGTGAGAATGATGCAATTAAATGTATGTTAATTTAGACGAGATTTATGAGAAATGATGTAGGAAGAAATTAGATAAAGCATTCAAAGCAAAATTGATTTAATTATTTCAGCTATTGAAGTTGCTTCATATATAAACCAGCAAATATATTCAATTTAGTTTTTTTTTTTTAAATTTCAGTTAAGGGAACTGAAAATCAAGAGTATATAAATTCTAAAGGAAACCACTTAATTCCTATGGGTAGAAATACAAACCTATTTTCTTTCCTAGAATTGGGTGTGTGATGAAATCCATGGAAGTGTATGCATGAGCTGCATTCTTTCTAATTAACTCATCATTTGTGAAAGAATGTAAAAAATGAACTGTCAGCAGAAAGTCAGTTTTATATATCAGCCTGTGTATCTGTATAATGTGCTGGAGACTTATCTTTTTTTCCACAAAAAAGGTAGAATGTACTATAAAAATATTTCCATCTTTAAAATATTCAGTTCTTAGTTGTGTGCATAAATATGCAAATTAGCAATTAATTTTAAACTACTTTCTAGCTAATGGAGTACTCCTTCAAACACAGATTCATATTGAGTTTGTAGGATTTTATCTAATATGAATATACCAATTTAATAACAGAAAAAATAAACAAGGTTGAATGTACTCTTGAAGTAAGTTGTTGGATATTATTGGTGGCCAATAACAATCCTCATTATATAGATTTTTTTAACCTGAAATAACTTAAATTTAGAATTTTTTTGTGAAAGTGTCATCAGGAATGTATTTTGATTTATAAACAGGTTTGTGAATAAATATAATGCAGCTAATCTACTACTGCAAATGGCAAGGTAGATTAAACAAACATGAAGCAATAAATGTAACTGGCTTAAAGAATAGTATTCCTTGATTGTGTTGTCTTTTAAAGAAAAAAGTAAAAAACCTTGTCAATACTGGATTTTATAAGTGAAAGAAAATATGCATATTTTTTCTTGAGAAATATATTTATTCACTTAACTGTCTTCATTCTACTGTATGCACTTAACTACCATGTTGATCTATCATGATGACATGTTGAGGTTCATAATAAATAATACAAAGATGTGTTATTGTTTGTCTTAAGCATATTTGTTAGCATTATTTTAATATTGACACTAGGATGGAAATTAATGGACTACAACATGAATTAGTGAAAATAATTCTAGACAAGGTTGATAAGATATGCATATAGTAAATCATTTTTGTGATTATTCTGTTGAATTTTGCTAATGTTAAACAACAAGTACCAAGATTACTATTGTAAGTTAATTTAGACAAGAAAATTTGAATAATCTTAAGGTCATTAATTTTTTTTTTCTGAAAATACCTCTGAATGTTCCAGACACTCAAAAGCACCATTGCACTTGAAAAATTACTTTTTTCCTTAACCAACTTTCCATGTAAATCAATCTACTTTTATATCTATATGAAAAGAAAATAGAAAGTATGTACTCCTTTGTTTTTACAAGGAGTACGCACTTTCTATTTTCTTGGCATAACGTTGATATTGATCTCCAATAGAAATGAAAAGTTTATCAAGTTACAAGGTGCTGAACTTTGTATTAACTCTTACCACAAACTTCCATAATCAAATACTAAGGCACTGAATATATAATTAGATTCCCCATCAGATCAGAGAAAGTTCTAATATTGAGTTTAATTACTTACATAATTTATGTCACATTCAATTTTTTTCTTTTAAGACAAACCTGATTAACTCATTGGCTCATTGCAATTAAATACTTTACATAAAGAATGAAAGTCAGTATATGTTGTAAAAGTGACTGGTGACTTGTTTTATAACTATTATGCCAAGTATTTAGGCTCTATATATTAGCCCAAGACAAATTTACACTTAATTCTTACTGTATGCAGAACATTGATATATTCTTGAGGATATAACAGTATGTAATTTGCAATGTATTGCCTGTATATGAAAAACTTGTTTCTCTTTTATTTACACTTTAGAATGGGCGCCTTCAGTGACTTAATTGTTAATTCATTTTATATGATTTTTATGTATTATGCTTTTAGATCCTTCAAATGCATTACATTATATTTTACTTCATAGCACTTAAGTTTACATAATAATTCAACTGAGAAATAATTCGCTTTTGTCACTATTTACTTCATTTAACTTAATGTACCTTAACATTTACATTTTTATTTAAACTTACTACAATGTATATTTATGATTAAAAGTTACTTTGAAATAAATTTGTTTGTACACAATTTTGCAACTGTCATGCTTTTCGTTTTAATTTTAGCAGAAATGTAAAAATAATTCAAACAGGAAAAACATTTAAGAAAATAAATTAAATTATTGTAGTTTGAGCTTGCTTATATCAAGTCAGAAAATTTTAAGCCTTCAATTCTATTTCAAAAATATTTTTATTCTTTGACTATTCAGTTAAATCATCACCTAAAAAAAAAAAAGTAGTGCATTTAAAAATATTTTAGTTACAGAGGACTAAAACATCTCTCACAAGTTTGTACCTATTCTTTAAGTGATATGTTAAACTTATTTTATTTACAATATAAACTTTTGAATTTAAATGTGTATATATTATCCAATGATTTCTTTTGTTTACAAATTCGCATTCATTTCAATGCTATATAATTATCAATACAAATCTTATAGCCCAACCTTCTTTGAATCCAACCAAAACTTGATCAAAAGGTTTTAACATTTTCCTATAGGTTTGTATGCTTATTAATCTATTATACTTCACACATAGTATGTGTACAAGATGTAAATATAGTAACTACCATATTTGAAATAGATGAAAAATGAAATGAGATAAAAATAATTTTTCTAATAAATCAAACAATATGGTAAATTTTTTTGAGGTATCATAAACCATCTACAGAAGTAATTGTCACACAAGCACAAATGTCTTGATGGAGCTGTTATTAGCAAGAGTTTACAGACTTTTCTTTATTGATGGAAACATTACAAGTGAAACATTTTTTTCTGAAACTCTTTAGAAGGTCTTTGCAAACAAGTCTGCACTTTCTTCACATTTCATCAGAGCGTTCTTAATAGAAAATTACCAAGACTTGAAAGAGGTCTACTGATTTGGACAGCAAGGTTCCCTGATATCACACCTTTTAGATTTTATTTTTCCTTTGTTTTTGTTTCAGGCCATATTGAGTATATGCTTTACAACAGAAAAACGGTTTTGAATTTTAAAGATTTTTTAGTACCTAAAATATGTCAAAATGCTATTTGAAGTTTTCCTGAAAGATAGTTTACTTTGGGAATACTGACTCATTTACTGAGAAATTTTACATTTTTAAATTTGTTTAAAAAAAAAAAATTATATCTTTGTATATCTCATTCTTATATCTCCTTTTGCTTTTCATCTATTTTGAGTTTTAAATGTGGTATTTACAATCTCTATGATTAGTGGGTCAGAACCATTTGAGGTGTTATTCTAATTTTGTGGCCCCTGTAAGCGATAACAATTGATACTTCAAACTGACTCTGGAACCATGGAGCTCAAACTTGGGGATGATTTTATTTTTCTTATGAAAGAATTCTAAAGTATGTTTTGTATTATTCATATTAAGGGTTAAAATATTAAAATGATGTTTTGCTATGGAATGTACAGGTGGCATAACAGTTATGAATAAAAATTGAAATTGGCAGCCAAGTTTCAACTCCGGTTTGTTGTCTTCACTCTACCCTGATGTCTTTAGGAAAGTCATTAATTTATCTCTCTCTCTCTCTCTCTCTCTCTCTCTCTCTCTCTCTCTCTCTCTCTCTTTACCTATGGATAAAATAGCTGAGCAGATAGGACTCTTTAACTGTAACAAGGCAACCAGTCTAGATGAAGGATAACTCTGCTTTTTCTCTATTTTTGAATTCAATGAGAAACCACTATATTTCCCAAGAATATCCATGGCCATTTACAATTTAAGAAAAATTGTAGAGAACTAATTGTTTCCAACCTGAAGGTATGCAGTTTAAAAGGGAAAAAAATGCTATAAAGAGGTTTTACTTTTGTTTACATTGTTCTAGTAATCAAGGTATCAGTACCAGAAGTATCAAATAATTTTCAAACTTCCAAGAATAGTTGAAAAAGATAAATTATGGTTATTTAAAATGATATTAAACATTAATTCAATCATTATAATTATAGTCAAAATAAAAGTGTTTCTTCCCATCTCTTTTTCTTAAAATGAATTAATAATAATTATTACATGTAATTTTAACTTTATTTCCCTCTTATTTTTTCCAGGTAAAATGGATGATGTACTGGATCGTTTTCGCTCTTTTTACCACTTTCGAAACATTTTCTGATTGTTTGTTATCATGGTAAGTAAATGTTGTTTCTTACTACTATAATCAAAAGCCTAATCTTTTTAGATAGAAAGAAATAGCAAAATTTCTCAAAATTATTTTTAAATAGACTAACACTTTTATAATTAGTCTTGCTCCAAAGGACTTAAACTGAAATAGAAATAAATTTATTATTTTTGCTTTGCTCTTCTTGGCTTCCAAAAAATGGTTTTGTGTTTCTATCATTCTGAAATAATTTTGATGAAAATTAATTTCCTTTCAAATTCACCACTGCCATGCTTTTTTTCCCCATATATCTGATCTTATTAGTTCTGAGAAATGAAACTATCTGATAAAGTTAATATGATCATACATTAAAAAATTAAGATTAATCATAAAAAATTCAAACTACTTACACTTTTGTTTTTTCTCTTGCAATTTTTCCTCTATTTCTCCCTCTCACTCACTCACTCACACACACACACACACACACACACACAAATTATTGCTACAAGCTTGCATATTAAAAATATATCTGCTCCCAATCTCAAATATTAAGTTCAGTTGGTTCATTTCTTAGGGCATGATTTTCAGATATTTACATTTAATTTTATAAATTGGTCATTTAAAATAAGAATGCTTATTGACTTGGCAGGAAAAAAATTAAATTGTACAGTTTTTTATTTTTATACTGTTGATATAAATTTGTAAGAGATAAAATTTTCCCATATGATATTCTATTTAAAAGCTTTAAAATGTCTCTTAAAATGTTGCAATTTCACTTGTCTTGGTTTTAATTTCTTAAGTTGTAATGAAAATAAAGTATTTTTATTGATGTATTATTTTTAATATCTTAAAAGATATAAAGCCTTTAAAATATATTAGAATTTATATCTTACACTTGTTAAAAAGAATACTGAAAAGAAATGAGATATTATTAAGTATTAAAATAAAATTTCTGCCTTTTTAATAAAAAATACAGGCAAAATCAACTTGTTTCCATTTTTATAAATCTTTATTTCCTCTGAAAATATAAACCTACATGAACAGATAATGAAGTTTTTCTGTCTCATTCTGAGCCTCCATTTCGCTTACATTCTTTATCTGCTTGGTTGTATGTTCCTTCCACTTCATATTTATATTTGTGAGTTTTTGAATCTCTTAGTGTTGTAACCTAGGGAAGATTACTGAATAGAATAATCCACATGAAGGTTGGTAATGAGCAATAATATTCAGGACATGAACAACACATAAGATTCGCCAGCAGCGCGTAGAAGTAGTAGTCAACTGCTAGAAGTGAGTCAAGTGAATTCCACAATGAATCTCCAACTGCAGACTGCAGACCCACACATACAGTATTCCATACTGTATTTATGGGAATGGAGACATACCCATTATCATCTTTAGGTGTGCTACAACACTTAGAATGGAAACTTTATAGCCTGATAACCAATTTTGATTTCAGCAGTCTCTAAACAACATTTCTCATTAACTTGTTCACAACTATTTATAAGAATTTTAACACCTCAATAAGCTTAAAACAAAGTTTTGGTGTTTTATGAAAGAACAATTGTAATTGTATTGAAAGGAATATGAGATTGAAAATTGTAGTTTAAACATTACTGTAAAAACATTTCTTGCAGATAATATTGATGTCTTAGCACTTGAACTGTAAACATTCTTTATCATTTATTTATTCTTTTAAAATACTTGAAAATTTTTATTGCTTAGAGCACTATATTTGCATGATACCGATGATCCTCTATTATCTTTTTCAATTGTATTCCATCTAACTTTTCTATCCAATAGGTTTGTGAACACCATGAAAGAATTTTGATAGATTTTCTGCTACCTTAATTTTTATACTTGGTTGAAAATAATGAGGTGAATAATCATTATTTAATTAAAAAAAAAATCGAGAAAAAAGTAGTACAAAAATAGAAAATTATGTTAAGTCCAGGCTGAGTACATCTGGTCAAACTGACCTATGACACACTTGCTCAAATGTTAAAAAGTATCCTATTGATTTGGCACACATGATACACAATCTGCCTGAAGATGATACCATGCTATTTATTTCATGTAATGTGATGGAGCTGTCAGGTTTCATATTGAGTATTATTTCTTATAGATATTGAGATGATTGCAACCATTTAAACATATAATCTTTGTGGGGGAAAAAAGCTTATACAGAATAAAATGTACTTGTAATTCAAATTGTCTATTAAGAAATTTACATAAAGAATTTTGAGAACTAAAGACACTATCTGATGTTTGCTCATAAAACTATTCTATTTCCCTACTTTTTTCATCAGAGTATTGTTCAGATGCTCTTTCACTAAAATAACATTTTTCTTGCCCATAGTTGCACATAAGGATATTTCTGAGGTTTTTCTTGCTACATATAATAATATTTATGTAAGTCAAAGTATAAATTTCTAATTTGAAATAAAATTGGAGAGAAAATCTCTTAAATGTTTCTCTAAATTTCTGTGCCAACATTGAAGAGTTTGAGAACCCTTAATTGATAATTATCTAATGCTTGTTTGTCATTGTCTATGATCTTCTTGCCTCCACTCAATACCAAAATAAAGCAACATAGTAAAATACTTTTTGAAAAGATTCAAGAAATTGACAGTCTTAAATTATATATATATTTTTTATTTTCTATCAGTAATTACTGCTAATTAAACGTTTTTTATTTCAGAAAAATATAGATTAATGTATAAAAATGTAAATATTTTAAAGCCTTTATTTGTTATTTAAAATAGGAATCATTCCATGTCAAATCAACAAAGATCTGACCATCACTGACAGATTTTTTTCAAATTTGGTACACTTATAGAGCTTCATGATAGAAATTGAATGGTACCTATTCTACGTCTCTAGGTCAAAGGATTCCTGAGATATGACCCTTGCCAAAAAGAATAGTCACAAAGTTTAAATATCAATATCTCAGTTGTTGTTTTTTTTGGGGGGGGGGTCCCACTATTTTAAAATTAAATGGATCTAAAAGTTGATCTATTTATTTTTATAGGTTAAATAAGATAATTTGACTTTGACCTTTAATTTCTCAAGAAACTTTGTCAATTTTTTTAAAAATTGACAAATTCGTCTGTTTTATGGCAAGATATGTACAAAATTTTGTGGTGTACTTTTGACTGGCCTAAGTTACAAAGATTTAAGCTAACATTTTCATATCTTCCAATATTGTCAAGTTGTATATCTTTAGAAAGCTCTTTGAATGCTGGTTAATATTCACATGAGAACTATGATCATAAAATGAACAGAATTTGTGTTGTGGTTTAATGTTGACCAATTTGGTGGAAAATAAACAACCTTATTTTTTGTTTTATTTACATTTTTATTATACAACAAATACTTTTTTATATGAAAAAGTGACATAAAGAAAATAATTATTTAAAAAATGTCATGAATCAATGTTAAGATAAAATATGAAAATATGCAACAAATGCTGTTAATGGTTAACAAATTTTTGTTGATATTTGACACGGTACACTAAGTACACAAAACAATCAAATTTTCAGTATTTTTATATATATTTAAAAAATTAAGTTTTGATCTGAAAAAGTGATACATTAAAATGAATATTTAAAAAAAAGATTCCTAAAATATACAAAGAGAATAAACAAGCAAACCCATTGTCAAATAAAATTAACAGCATTACCTAAGTTTTCTGAATGTACTTCAACATCAGCTGAAGACCAGTCACAACCTTCTAGCATTTTTGTAGATAATAATGCTTCTCCCGTCGAACTCAACGTATGAGGGCCAGACAGATCAATTCCCAGAAACTGAAAGCCGGACAGCCACACAAGAATTGATTATAGTGGTGAAGGCTTTGTGCAGGGCCATCCACACTTTTTGGAGGGACGAATACAGGGACCTGGTGCAACGAATGCCACAAGGTCCCCAAACGACCCTCTGCAGGTTTTGAATTCAGAGTTGTCCTTCTCCTAGACCAGTTGCCGTCCAAGGCTATAGAACCCAGTCTGTCCTGCTATTTACCCATAGTTGGAGGGAGAAGAGGATTCACACCTTTCCCAAGGGTGTTAGCACGTAAGTGAATGTAATGGATTCGACTGGAAGTCGAACTCGGCTCTCCGATTCCTCAATCCAAGCCGTTATCCATTACTCCACCGTGCCTCCATAAATGAATTGCAACTTTTTAATGAGTCACTGTCAATGATTGGTGAATTGCTAATCAAGCATCAAAAACTTTAAAAACAAACCAGTTATGAGGAATAAAAAGTAGGAAAAATTAAAGGAGCAGTATCAAAGAAAATTAAACTGATTTCTACCACTGTAGAAGAGCTCAAAAGATTGGATGAAAGTGAAAGTATTACACAATTAAAAGAAAAGTTTTCAGCTTGTGAAAAGATGCCCCAAAAAGTACAAATTTTGACACCACAACATACATGGCAAGACAATGAACATGGAATATATCTCTACCAAAAATGTAGATTCCCATAAGAGACAATTGATGGAGTTGTGCTGTTTTATAAGAGTGAAGAAGTCAGCAGAATGATTCCTGGAAAAGTTACTATAAGATGGTCTTAAAGAATGATAGACATATCTTATTTTGGAGCTTTTTTCCCTTCTAAATCACCACTGAATAAAATATTAATCTTTGATATCAGTTAATAAATACAAGAAAGTTAAAATTTCATCTAAAGCTGTATATATATTGGCCATACATAAACAAAGATATAAAAGGAAAAAAGGTATTCCTATCCCCAAGCAGAAATACAATATTGGCCAGAAACAGACCCTCCTTAGTCAAGGACTCACATTGATTATTTGAAATCTATTCAGGGTAATTACTGTCTAGTTTATGAAGATTTCTATTTCGGAATGGCCAGAAATTTTTTATTTGCTGAAAGCAATCAAATTTAACACTATTTCTTTCTTTGATTTTTTAAAAATTTTTTTCTCATCATATGGCCAAGCAGAAAGAATTCTAAATACACTTAGTTAAGTAAAAAAGACAATGAAGTTGAGGAAATTCAATAATTTTTCCTTTTTTTTTTATATATATATATATAGAGAGAGAGAGAGAGAGAGAGAACAGTTTCTGAATTGAATACATTTGACTGGAAATCCTCAAAAAAGCAGTGTTTGGAAAACCCATTTCAGCAACATCTAACACTGTCCTGAAATCACTTAAAAAGAAAACTCTGAAAAAACCTCAAATTTCAGTAGTAGATAATCTTTAAAAGAGTCTTGAGATTTGGTAGAGTAAAATGTTTAGCTAGAAACATTGAGAGTTGTCTTGGAAAAATGACTAATACAGTCAAGATTGAATCATATATTTACAAAAAGCACATCAATCAAATAAGACCAAAACATGTTGATAATGAAATAAGTTAAAATGAATTGCAGCTATCATTTAAATTGTTATGACAATTGAAATTCCTACAAATCTACCTCAGATACTTTGGCATTCAAAAAGAATATGAAAGAGGTCAAAGATTTTTTAAGCGAGTCCAAGATAAAAGTAATCCTATGATCTGTGTTGCTGCAAATGATTTGGTCTGATCAGTATATTTGCCACCCCCACTTTGAAACAGAAATACCATTTTTGACTTGCTATAATCTGTTCTGAACAACCTAACATTTGGTTACAGTAGTCTGTGTTATAGGAAAAAAACTCAATTATAGTTTCAACTTCAGCAATTCTGAAATACAACATATTGTCATCAACAATACAACAGTTCTCTACATTTAATCTGAAAATAATTTCAAAATATTCTCTTTTCAAATAAATTATATATTTGTCTAAATATTTTAAAGAATTAATTTGATTAATTTGTACTTTAAGTGATTCCTTATATTAATTTATTTGTTAGTTATTTTTTTATATTTTTTATTTGTTCTTGCTAAATTATTTTTATCAGTGGATATTGATAACCATATCAGATGTTCTATTTTTTCTTTATTTTTTTTTTTTTTTTGCAGTATATAAAAATTGTGAAATTTTGAAATCATCTTTTAAGTAAAAAAACAAAATGTAATGAATTTTCTATAATTTAAAAGAATGGTAAAGAATGATGTAAGTTTTTTTTTTTTTTAGGAAAATGAAATTGATGCAAGAAAGAAAAATTTGTACATCAGCCAAGAGGAAATTTTCTTAAACCATTTAATTTTTATATACCAGAAATAACTCATTAGTACTATTGATTTCCATGAGTGGCAACTCAAGAAAATGTTGCTTTTGATAAAAACTAAGTCTGGAGAATGCACTTAAGTGTGACCAGGTATAATCACTGAGACCATTTTAAAGAAAATGGAAAACTGCTAAGTAGAGCAGGTGAATATGCAAATATTTACTTACGAATACTGAGGTCAGCATACACTGTAAAACACTGATTTGAAACAAGTTTTCACATTCTTTGTTTAAAGAAAATTTTTACTCAACTATTTTAAGACATCAATATTGATAAAACTTATTTTTGTTGGCTTTATAAATAATTATAATTAATATATTTTTATTGATCTAACAAATACAAGATAAATGCAAAAATTCTATTTTGTAGGCAGCATTAAAACTGACATTACAAATGTTTCAATACAAAAGGAAGGAATACTTGTCACCATCTAATACATAAAGCTATGTATGAATTTATATTGCTAGGATTCCTTTATGCAACTATGGAAATTTTCCAAAGTGGATAACTTTCTCCTTGTTTTTCTTTCCACCTTCATTTATGCCTTAAGGAATTTCATTGATAAAAAAATTATAAATTACTCTGTTTGAAAATGACTAAATATTAAATTTCAAAACACTAACTAGTCATAAATATATTTATACATATGTCACATTTATATTTTTTCTTTTTCTATTTACTTAACCTATCTTGTCAATTATGTGTTAAGATTAAAAGAGTAGACTTGGTTATCTTTGAACTATTTGATTTTATATCAAATATTAAACATTTTCATTAAATTCTTTCTTTTTATTTATTTTTTAACTCTAGAATTTTTCTACAATAATAATGTTTGGTACTTTCTCTCAGATCTAATGCACCTGATTAAATTGTAAAAAACAAATAATTAACCTGGTATTCATGTAAATATAGCACAGCTGTAAAGACACCAGTTGTAAATCATCTTTCACCTTGCTACTCAACATCAGCAATTTGTAGCAGCCAATGAATTTTGACTTTAACATTTGTACAAAAATCAATAAATAGCTTAGCTAAATAGAAGAGGACAGATGAATTGATTGTTCTCTCACTTCAAAGAGCAGTTGTTGAATGTTGCAGTGGCAGTTTGTCACTTGAATAATGAATCAAATTTTGTTCATGTGCAGCTCATTGTATCATCAATTTATTGCATACATAATTTCAGTTTCCACAAAATATATTAAAAATTACAAAAAATATAGTATGCTTAAAGTGCCAGCATGAAAAACAATGATGGAGCTTTTCTTCTTTTTTTCCACTGAAGATTACAGGAATAATCTAAAGATAAGAACATTTTCAATTTGTAAATGGAATTGAATTAATATCTTCATGGGATGTGTTGACTATATAAGACTATATTTTAATAAGAAGCAAGTGATCACATCCATACACGAGTTGGAGCATTGTTTTAGAATACTTTTTAATGAGTTTGTGCAAGATTGTAGAAATTTCTAAAATAAAAATGAAATAATCAAGTTCATAGATCATTGATATGATCTTTAACAAGGTTACTAGGAATTGCAATAACAGATAGATATTTTTAAGATATGTTCATTATAAATTCATTTTGATATCAACTGAATTCAAATAACTCAAAATAATACACTGAGTGATAAAGCAGATGATATGTTTAGTATATTAATCACATTTATCATATTCTGATAAAAAATAATGATACATTTTATACATTGGTTCAGATAAAACAGTAGTTGTTTTAATGTGTAAATTCTCCATGCTTTTAACTCCATCAACCTCTTTCCATCCTAGATTCAAAGATCAAAGTTTCACAGTCTTAATCTACATAAGAAGAAACCATCAGTAGGATATGAATATGGGATGGCTGAGTAGTTAAGACTGAAAAGAAAGAGTGATGAAATTACTTAATGCCCTGGAATGTTTTGAGTTAGGGTGTGGCTCAAAAACACACGCTGCAATCAGAGAAGAAACTGGATAACAAAACAGAATTTGTATTCTGTTCTATAAACAAATTGTTCAGCTAGATGGTATTTCTCTGAAAATTTGTTAATGTCCATATGTTAAAGGCAACAATACTACCATCTCTCGAATGCAGATATATTCTTTCTTTGTCTAAAAAGTTTTTAGCTGTTAATTTTTTTTAAGTAAAAATACTAGTTATTGACTAGACTTGTATATGCTACAGTTTTAAGAAGCTATAACCATTTCTTATGATCTCTTATTGGTTATTTAAGCATATTTTTATTTCCATAATTTTTGTTGTATATATATAATCTCAAATGAAATTGTTTGGCTTTTTTGAACATGAGAGATTTTCCATTTTTTCATCTTTCCAAAATCACCAGCACTTGCAATGATTAACTAATGAACTGATAACTTGATGTTTTATTGTTTGTTTGAGTGAAGGAAATCTTAATTTAAACCGTGTAAAAGGTGAATATTGGTTAGAAATGAATTAATAACACTTCTTGGTTCAGTAGTGTCACCTGTTCTTAATTGTTTTTGTCAGTTAAAAAAAATTAAATTATTAAAGTAAAATCATAGGCTCTAAACATAGTCCAATGATAGATGCCTGAATTTAAAATTTCTATTTTTATGACCCATTCTCTGCTGGTAGATAAAGAATTTCTACCCACTAAGAAAAAACTATTTATTTTAAGCTCCATAACAATATTATTCTTGTAAAACCTTTGTGTTCAAGTCATACTTTGTACTTTCATATCAACAGAACTGTTTACATTGTTAATCTTACATGTAAATAAAATAAAAAATTAAAAAATTTGTTGTTAATGGATTTTTAAAAAAAAATTTTTTTTTCCCAGAATGTGTTGTTTTTCTTTTTCTTTTTAAGGCAATGTTCAGTAGAATACTTCTTTCATTTACTATGAAACTTTCACCAGGGTAGTTTTTAATTTTGGTGGAATTATCTTGGCATCTTTGAAAAGTATTTAAATTGTCCCTTTAGTATATTTCTCCGATTGAGTATTCATCATCTGCTGCTAAATTCTTATAAGAACATGACAACAATAAATAGACTAATTCAGCCAAATGGAAACTGTTAATTCAGTTTGAAAAATTAGCTCATGTATGTTGACTGATTGAAATCTTAATATCACTTAAAAGGGGCAGTATAGTAAAGATGAATGGATAATGGTCACAATTCTAAAATAGATATTTAATTAATTATTGAGAAATTATCAAAAATTCCAAGTTCCTTGAATCAAAACTTATACTTGCAGCACTGAAACTCTAAGACTGAGAATTTACTAGTTTTATTGAGTGAATCTTTTGTGAAAAGCATTGGTTATAATTAAAAGAAATGTGAGCAAATGAATATGCATTAATGTTTTAGATGGCTTTTGTGGATTTTAATATTTGAGGAAGAGATGTACAAACATGAGTTGGCTCAGTATGTCAGTAACCTGATACGCTAGATTTTAATTTGCAAGGTTCATTGTATAATGTTTGTTCTCTGATGAATTGAGACACAGTGGGATAATGGATAGCCACTTGGATTGAGCCAAGTTTGAATTAGTCAAGTTTGTTATATTCACTTAATGCCAATACTCTTACAAAAAGTATAAATCCAGCTCTTCTTTCCCCAGCAATGGGTAAATAGCAGAATAGACCAAGTCCTATAGCCTTGGTGGGCAACTGGTGTAGAATGACAACTCTGAATTCAAAACCTCCAACCATGGCCAAGTGTGAAGCTACACCTCTGTCACCTGGTCAATCATAGCGGTTCTTCCAACTGGAATGAGAAGGCCTTGGATTTGAATAGAGAAGCATTGAGTTAAGCACATTGACAAAGAAGATATTTTTAAACATTTTATATGTAAAATAAATGATTTGTTTTCTCGCCCTGAGGTTATGGACATATTGATTTAACTATACTTGTATATCTGAGGCACTAAAAAGTTTTTGGTTTGACTAAGAATGAATTTAAAATAAAAGTCCTTTTGATCAGATTTTGGAAACTGGGTTGGGCTGAGAATTTTTCAGCATTGTGTGTATTATAAATGATTGATATGAAATATCTCAACAAAGTATGTAAAATGGGATATGTGAAAACCAGCTGCATGTGGATAATTCTTATTTTCACTCCTTTTTATGTGAACAAAACATAATTGAAAAAATATAAGGAAAATAGCATTGCAACTCTGCTACATAAAATGTTGTGGTCAATTTGAAAAATTTTAAGTTAAAACTTAAAATATATCTGTAATCAAATGTATAATCACCATATTTATATTTGATTTTTATTTTAACATATTTCCCCATGTACAAATATCATTGACTTTCTCACAGATATCTTGTTTTTTGGTGTTGTTTTTTTTTTTCTTTCTTTAAATTTTATTAACTGAAAAATTTTCAAATTTACCAGTGTTTTATGTAGAAGGGTTGCTATAGTAGCTACTTTTCCATATATATATATATATATATATATATATATATATATATATAACAGGGATACCTAGCATTGCTCGGAAGATCTCTGAATAATACTTTATTGACAATTTATATTTTTCAGCATTCTTATGGGAATATATATATATATATATATATATATATATATATATTAAAAATAAACTTCATTGTTTTTTTGGGGTTTGCTACAGAATAAATCAATTTAGGAAAATACCACTGTACCAATACCACGCTTGGGTGGGGAGGCTTAAGGTGCTAAGCATACCCATATTTTTATTCAAGAAGACATTTTAATTTAAATGAAATATAGTTAATTCATAAAACAAATATTCAACACAACTAATGTTGACCATGTCTCTCCTAATTTTTATTTAACTAAAGTTTTTTTTTCTTTTCAAATACAAATATAACTTGGAATTTAAACATGATCAATTTTCAAAATTCAATTCTCAATGTATCTTGCTTTTACTCTCTTTCAAAATAGTAATTAAATTCATTTACAGAGAAATGTTTGCTTCTTTAAGGTAATGTAAGACTTTATTTACTTAAAAAACTTTAAATTCCTGTCTGAAATAAATGGTAAATAATTATTTTTTGAAGAAGTAAAGCTCACAATAGTTTTTGCTTTTAAAAAAATGATTAAATATGTTTAAATATATCTTAAATTAAGTTTATTTACTTTATTTAGATGTTAGTCATGTGGAATATTTGTTGTACAAATTTAACTATATTTTATTTAAGTTAATTTTGAAAAAATAAGGCTTGCTATAGTTCTTTGTTTTAATAAAACTTAATTTTAAATTATTTACTTTTATATGTTAGTTATATACACAAAAAAAACAATGAAGTTTATTTTTTTAAAGATTGAATAAAAAATTATTTTTCTATAACATGGCCAAAAAATTAAGTCAATAATACATGTGCACCCCCCCCCCCCGCTTCTGGGTGATATTTGAGTCTATATATATTAAATAATGAAGTGTATGTGTGTATATATATATATATATATATATATATATATATATATACAAGAAGTAATACAAAGAATTAATCAGTGAAGTTAATGTAATAAGTTTAATTTATATATAAGGACTGATTCACACTGCAAAATTTCTATTTAATCAATACCACACTCTTAAAAAGAAAAAAAAAACATCTCTCAGCTTGCAATACATTTATTTTCGCTTTAGGAATTTACTGGAGATGAGAACAATATTAATGCCTGATGATGAAAATGCAAATATTTTCAAAAGTACTAGCAATGGAACATCTAATCCATCTTACAATTTTAAACATAAGGATTGTGTCATTCAACAAGTGGTTAGTAAGTTAATGATTTATTTAATCTGTTAGCAAAGTGATTTCACCATTAATTACATTAATTTTACTGATTAATTCTTTGTATGATACTACTTATATGAACATATATATATATCTCAAAATAAAAAGATTTATAATCCAGAGTTCTTTTACATTTATTTTTAAAAACAGTGCTCGATACACAGTAGAGTATAATATAATTACTTAAAAATATGTATTCATTGCAATGAATACATATTTTTAAAAAATAATTATAATATATATATATTGTTGTTACTTATTGTAGTTTTTTAGTTTTAGCCAGACACACACACACACACAAATAAATATTAAACCTTTTATTAAATAATTGGATTCTTTCAGATTTACTTTGTTGTTTCGATATTCATTTTTTTAAAGTTATGCTTTTATTTACTATATATGTGAAAATAAAGAATATAGAAATTTTAAAAATGTATACATGTACAGCGTTTTGAAAGTATTAACAGAATTAAAAATGCATTCTAATTCATTTTGATTTTAAAATATCTTCATAAATATAAATACAATGATAATTTTTTTTATATACAAAGAGCTGACTTGGGTGATAATGAGTCTGTATATTTCTTTTGTTGAAATTATTATAGTTTTTTAGTTTTAGCCAGACGCACAGACAACTGCCCTTTATTTATTTATATATATATATATAATGTCTTAAGGTGTGCTATATTTATGGAATAAAGTGCTCAATATCAGAGATAGCATATGTAAATATAAAAGTGAACATTGAAGTCAACACTCAGAGGCAACAGGCTGTTTCATGCTAGACACAATCGTCAGGCCTGATGATTGCATCTAGCATGAAACAGCTTGTCACCTGAGTGTTGACTTCAATGTTCACTAATATATATATATATATATAGTTAAAAAAAATTTTTTGCAATCATGGTTTGATAATGCTAGCATAAAAGAAGCAAAATGTCAACAAAATAAATGTTCAATACCTCACTACTTTTCACATTCCATCTTATAATACACATACACACACACATATATATGATAGAATAAAGAAAAACTAAGAAACATAAATTTAAGATATTTCACTTTCATTTAACTTTCATCAGAAACTTTTGTTTATGGAAGAGAATGTTCTGTTACTTTGAGTTCTGTGTTTGTTTTTCATTGGTCAGGTAGATTTCACATGGTTTTGTATTGTGGTGATAGTGTCTGTGTGTGCATCTGGCTTCTAGGAGATATTTGGTGTGTTGGAGTGAAAGATTTAAGTTACATTGTATACAGATATCTGAATTTTACATTCTTTAAGTATGAGTTTTATGAATGTTGGTGAATTGAAAAAGTGTTTTTGTGATGTTTATCAATGGAAGGATTTTAATTAATATTCCCTCTAGATATTTTCATTTTTTTCTTTTGTTAGTTTGGTATTTTTTTAAACCAAAGTTATAGCCTGTTTTATTTCTGTGTTATGAGAGAGTTCAGTGGATTATCCCAACAGAGGTCTTTCTGTTGTTCATAGATGTGAACTTTCAGGGTTCTAGAAGTTTCGCCTATTATGGCATAGCAGGCATTTATTATTATACATTGTGTGACAGAAATACCTCCTACATAATGGTAAGACATTAGTGGCAAGTGTCTTCATCTAGCTAATGTAGGGCCCACGATTTTCTGTTTCAAATTTTCCTTGATTCTGTTTCCACTTTTGATAAATTGTTTTTTTTTCTTTTCTGTTTTTACTTTTAGGAATTTTTTTTCTTTTTTTTTTCCATTTTTATAGTATTTTATGAAAAATTTGCAATATATTATGCTATAATTATTATTAAAACTTGTCGTGGAGATGGTGAAGCAGCACTTCATGCTGATGGAAGTGGTAGTGTCGCTTGTAGCCATTTTTATTGGCTGGTTCTGGGCACTTATTGGCTGAGCGCTGGCTGGGTCAAGTGCATAAAGGCATGATAGGCTCATTCAACAGTAGTTTGCTTATTGCTTCTGACAGGGAGTGGCGTATTGTAGATCAAGATACAAAGAAGTGTGGATTTGTTTTGTCTAGTTGACCTATTGGACTTGCACTTTCTTTTCCTGTCTGTGCATCCAACCAATTTTTATTGCATATAAAGAAATATCTAGCAAATATCTTTTTATTTTATGTTAAAATCCAATTCCAAAAATAAATTATATGTAAAAATAAAAAAATAAAATGTAAAATGACTAGATAATAAAACAATAGAATGTTAGAGTGTATAATTCTCTTTGCGGTAGAACTTTTAATCAGATCTTCCTTCTTTAAGAACACTTTCAAATTGTTTTTGTTTTTTTAAGTAAAAGCATTTAGATTGATTTAATATTTTTGATTCATAATATAAAAATCACATTTAACATATCAACAGCAAATAAATTGAATCTCAATAATAAATATCTGAATAAAGTCAAACATTTTTATTTTAAATAAAACAACTTATCCCAAGTTGAAATACTGCTCAAGTTTAAAATAGCTAATTTCTTAATTTGGCAAATATTTAATCTCCTATCTAAATCTTCATTGTTATAGAACTTTGTGAGTTGCTTGGTCTACTCAGGGGTAAGACTTTCACATTTATTGAGTAAATGAACATTCAGTATCTACGCTGGTAACAGGCATCCATATGACTTTATTGGCAATCGGTTCCAGAAGAGGAAATCTGCTCTTACTTGCATTCCAAAATTTAATTTTCTTTTACAATGGTGAAGCACTGAAGATGATGTGTGACAGTAAGCTTCAAAGTAGAGTAGGCATGTGATAGAATTTACTTTTCTTTCATATTCATAACTCAAAGTTACTAGTTGCAATTCGTAAGCCGAGGTTACTAGTTGCAATTTGTAAGCCGAGGTTACTAGTTGCAATTTGTAAGCCGAGGTTACTAGTTGCAATTTGTAAGCCGAGGTTACTAGTTGCAATTCGTAAGCCGAGGTTACAAGTGTTTAGAATCTTTTACTTGGAAATTGTATGAGGCCTTAAAGGAAATGAATTTGTTTAACTTATTGGTTTGATCATCATCTCTCTCCCCTTCCAATTTTGATATTATCTAGTGTCTATCTTCCCCATTTCCACTTACTTTGGGACTTGCTTTCCAGCTTAGGCAAGCTCAAGACATCAAAACCCCAGACGAGGCTATGCCAAAGGGCAGTCTCCTCTGTGGATTTAGACAAACCCAACCCTGTGTATGCGGAGTCTATGGGGTCGGGTCGCCCCACATAAAAATCAGCCTTGTGCCACATCTTGCCCCATGGAGAGATAGTGAATACCCACTTTAGCATTGGATCTCAGTGGCCGTGACCAAGCTGTGACCTTCCAACTTTCATCTTGTTTGCTACATAGAGTTTCTTACAAAAAGTTTTAAAATATATAAAAATAGACTAGCCCACATATTCTCAGAAAATTGACAAACCATTTTTCTGTTTTTGGTTAATTTGCAGTATAAGTACCAAAAGCACACAGTAATGAAAATGTTCCATTATGGTGTGAACATTTTCAAAATGACATTAAAAATTTGTCCTCTATTACCGTTTAGGATTTATCGACAATGTTAGTTTGATCTTTTTCGCATTGTCCAACCACCATTACTGGCACTTTTTTAAAAAAAAAAACAATCATCATCGTTGAAAAAAGGAAAACCTTTTTTTTTTTTTTTTTTTTTTTTTTTTTTACATCATTGGAAAAAAAGGAAAACTACATTTTTTTTTTTTTCAAAAAAAAATTTTTTTATCCTCTCAGGTACGTAATTTTGATTTGATTTTTCATTTTTACTGCTATATTTACAATCATGCATTCATTTTAAACTTCTTTGTGCATTATGCAGTAATCAAGACAAGTGAAACTTCCGCACATGACTACTTGAGGAAAACATGTGAACAAAGCCAGTAATGGCAGCCATTCTGTCGACACCACACAAAAGAAGTCAATCTTATATTGTTCATAATTCCTAAACAATAATAGAGCACAAACTTTTAATGTCATTTTTCCAAATAATCAGGCAATTTCACACTATAATGGAACATTTTCATTACCGTGGGATTTTGGTGCTTATACTGCAAATTAACCCTTTTTTAATGTAAATATTTTATTTTTAATTCTTTTTCAGGTCTTAAAAAGAAAATAACTACAAATATTTGTAAAAATAAATTTTAAGGAAATAACTACTTTATTGTTATACTTATTAAAATATTTAACAAAATCAGAGAGACAGTTATTAAGTTTTGAAAGAATTAAAAAAAAAATTAAAACAAAAGTCAAATAATTTGTTATTTATTATTGAAAATTACATTAAAAACTCAGATTCAATGATTCTGTCTGCAATTCTGTGATCACGGAAAATTTGTTCCCCTTAAAGACATACCATTTTTTTTGCTAACTAGATCTTTGATCGTCTTTGTGGTGATTATGATCCTAGTGTTAGTAATGGTTAGATGGTTTTAGAATTTTGTTTTTTGTGCCAGCTTTTTTGGTCTTGGGGATTTTCTATGCTCATTTCCTAGTGTTGAGGATGAAATAGTTGGTCTAGACTTTTTTTTTTTTTTTTTCTAATGTATTTTTCTTCATCTGGGTGTTAGATGATTACACATATACACAACATTTCTCTCTGTCATGAGCCTTCCACTACACTAGAGATGGGCGGTTTAACTGAAAAACCAACTTTTTGGGGCTTCATCTCCACACCATGAAACCTCATTGAATTTTTTTATGAAACCGAAATCATTTGTTTTTTTGTTTGTTTTTTTGTTTTGTTTTTTAAGGGCTATAACTACTGAGTGACCATATCCAAAAAATAACATTGAAAAAAAACTTTCAGATGTTAATAGAATTAAATTTTATCAACACGTTAAAAACATTTTAGACTAGTTTTAGGAAATAAATGTGAAATTTATTTGTTTACAAAAGAAATGAAGAAAAAAGGAAATACAATATGTTGTCTGAAATCTATTTGTTTCAGTTTTAAAAAAAAAACTTCTGGTAAAATTAAGTTACAAAAAAATTGCAAATAAAAATTTAAAAAAATAGTTGCCAGTTTCATCTTAATGTTAAATTTTATGAAGTCGTGTTATTTTGGTTCATTTTGTATGGGTTTTCCTTTTCTAGTAAGTCAGTACCATACGCCAATTAAGAAATAAAGTTGTTATAAACAAGTAAAATGGATGAAGATTTTTTTTTAAATAAATTTGTTTTTTATCTAGAGAATGCACCTAAATTATATATTAAGAATAATTAAAATAGTTCTTAATTTCACTTTTAAAATGTGTATATTTCCAGATATGCAAGTCTCTAGTGTTTATTTTCTACAAATAAAATTGTTTCTATCTAGCAAATACACCTAAAATTAGATATTAAAAAATAAAGTAAGCTTTAATCATAGTTTTAAAACGTTCATATTTTCAAAACTGCAAGTCATGTTTGTTTTTTAACCCAAAGTAAATATTCTTCTTTTTTAGGTACTAGTCTGTGTCAGTAGTTTTAATAATTTGCAAGTTCTTTTACCACACATTTATTACTATCACTTGCTCTTTGTTTTTTTGTTTTTTTTATTGAACATCTTCCTGGTTGTAGTTTAAGGTGTCTTCTAATTGAGTGTACAATTTCAAGAATATTGATAAAGATTGGTCACTTTGATTTTGCAAAACAAAGTAACATGTAAAATTTAGTCTAAAAAAATCATATTTTGCATTTTCAGCTGTTCAAAGCAAAATATCATTTTCTATAAAGAAAATAATTCAATGAATAAAAGCACATACATATTATATATTTAGAAAGATTATTTTCTTTCCAGCCATATGAATATTTTTAATATTGGACCATATATACATATATATTGTGAGTTGAACGGACTAAGTTGCAAATTTATCAGTTTAAAATGAAATCAGATATTGACTGGAAATGCTATCATTGCACAAGAAAATGAATGGCTTCCTTACAAAGCAAAAATACTAAATTAAAAACCGAATCAAGAACCGGTATCAAGAAAAATAAAAGCAGAAACCGATATCAAAATATAAATTGCCAAACTGACCAACTCTACACTGCACCATGAACTTTATTTATTAATGTAAGATGGATGGTATCTGAGCCTCACTTACCTGGTTCCAGAAATTAAACCATAAAACTCATAACCACCTTCAGTAACATTACACTTTTATGCTAAACCGAGCACGATCTGCAAATAGGGTGTTTTATATCCTTAAAGATTAAAAATTTGACCATCCTGGGAATTGGAAAAAGCCAAAGATGTATTTTCTTGTGGGATGAATCCTCATTTCTGTAGAATATATTGTCTACAACAAAATAAATGCAATGAGAGGGAAATCAAAAAATTGATAGAGAAGTTTTATCACCAAACAAACCCATGTAAATTAGAAAAGAAACAGAAACTGCACAGTAGCATGCTTCTTAGATGAAGGTCATCAGTTAATGAAATAACTTAATTGCTTTGTTATTTGTAGAAGTTAGGAAAGTAGGGAATAAGAATCAGGAACATTGACAGTTACAAAAAAAAGGAAAAATATTTACATGTTTTATTAAATTATTTAAATAAGGATTTTGATTTATTAATATATATCTGTTAAACATGGAAACACTCTATGTACAACATGCTCCCCCCCCCTGTATAGAAATGCAATATTTAAAGCAATTTTGCTTACATACAAAAGTGTTCTTATCTGCATTTTTCTTCACTATTGGGTACATTGTAACTCTGATCTTCATGCAAGTAATACTTGTTGCCCATCTCTGCTATATTGGAATCATATCATTTTTGCAAGATATTTGTATTTAGATGAATGCAGTTTAAAGCAGAAGGCAATGAGGAAACATCTGGTGCTTACAGGTTCTGAATCCCAACTAAGCAGTTCAGCTATTTCTTTTCTTTAGACTTTAAATTAAAAAAGAAAAATTATTTGGCAGTGAATTCTCTCACTGTTGTCTTTACTACAAACTGTTACAATATTGATAATCAAGTTAGCCTGTTTTCTGCCAACACTGACTGAAAAGAAATTGCATTTCAGCACTGATTAACTCACATGACTCTCCCCCCCCCCCAAAAAAAAAATATCATATACTAATCAAAATTATTATCTTTGTCATCATTTAAGATTCACCAGTCAGATTAGAATAAGCATTTAAGATTTTTTTTTCTGTCACTAAAGATTAATTTTTGGTAATCCAAAAAAATTAGAGATCATAATTTCTTTTTTGTTATCCTCCATTCAGAAGTGAAATATTTGGTTCTTTTTTTTTTCTTTTCAACTAACAGCATAAAGTTTAACAGAAAGAAATGGGTTTTTTACTACCAAAAGGGAAAATTTTATTTAAAAGAAATGATACCAAATCTTGTTTTTTCAGTGAAGGCCATGTATTCAAAAACATTTAACAATTTGTTCTCATGAGTGGAATTTTGAATATCCAGTTGAAACTATTTAATTTTCTCTAACTATAAAAAAGCAAATATCTTGCACAAAGGTTTGGAGCTTTCTTTTGACTTAGTGTTATCACATCAGTTCACTTAAAAATGCCTTTACTGGGAATTGTAGTGTATTTGGATCATAGTCATCTTTTAACTGCTGGCAAAGCAAGTCGGGATATGTATATTAAAATAGGTACTATTTTCATTAAATAAATTTTTGTTTTACCCCCCCCCCCCCTCTCCAGGCTATTTATCTTGGAAACAATATACAAATATAATACAAGTGAAAACTTGAGAACTCAGAAAATTGATTTCTGGATGGCAAAATAAAAATTATATATGAAAAAAATATGAAGTTGAATTATTTATTTGTAAAGAAAAGAAAAAAAAACCTGTAAACTTATAGTAGCAATAAATGCCTGCAATAAGTTTCTTGTCTCTCGTCTGTAACACTTGTAGCCAAATCACCATTCAAACGATAGTCCATTGTAACAGTCCAACAGGCAATGTAGAAATGACAAAATGGCATCACAAATCCAGCCTTCACTTCTCACCAGCAAAAATGCGTGTTCATCTGCCAAATTCAGAAAAATAAGAATCGTAAGCAAAAAAACAACGGTTTTTATTCACAGAAATTTCTCTGATTGGCCATGCCATTCAGGGGAGGAAAGAACATTAGCATAGATTCTGATACTTAAAGTAGTAGATTTTTGCTATCTACTTTCACTAATTTTTCTTCAGCAGAGAGTCTCATCTCTTGATTTCATTCTTTGTTGGAAGAAGTCTTTACGTTGATTGGAAGCTTTTTATTGTGAATATTTTATTTTTTTGTTACGTTTGTCACTAGTGTTTTTGGATGTGCTTTATTTTTGTCAATCAGTATACTCTGTTTTGTTGGAACATTTTTGTGTTTTTTCTGCTAGCACAATGTACCAATGCCTGCTCAGCCATCGATAGCCGCATGGGGAGCAGATAGGCCTGAGAAAAAAGGCCCAGAATATTACATGGGCCTAAAAGAAAAATATAAAGATTTTATCTCGGGCAATGTGCTGTCCAATGACTTCTGTTATGGAGGTAGTAGCAGCAAGAACAATCTCTCTGTTGACGGTCGACGTCAAGACAAGAAAACTTACAGTTGTCAGCAGGGAGATGATGGAAGAGGCTCTGAAGACGTTAAACATTGGGGCCAAGATCTTATCAAGAAGATCTAGCATGATGTGGGACATTCTGCTAGCGTCAGAGGAGGCGGCAAAGGCATTAGCCGGAAGTACGCTCACCACCAAGATGTTAAGGCTTCAGACCAAGTATATGGGCACCTGGAAAACCTGCATAACTTTACATAGGGTGCCCATGTATATTACTGAGGACCATTTAGGAGCCTTCTTTTCATCTTTTGGACCAGTGGAGGGGCTAATCCTTATCAAAGGTAAGTCGGGCATTGCCACGAGTGATTTTGAAGTCCTGGTAACTTTGACCCGACCCAAATTCAACAATGTCCCTAATGTTATAACTTGTGTTGGCAGAAACATTTACATCATCGTTGAGGGATGACACACCCATTATTGTATTTGTGGAGTTACCAGACACTTGGCAAAGCTGCGTTCGACAAAGAATCTGACACCAACAGCTTCACCAACACCCGAGCAACCCAGGGTGAAAGCACCTAAGAAGCCCCCCCCCTCCCCAGTGGTCCTGGCGAATGGATTAATGTGGTGAAGAGGGAGGGCCAAAGTGATAGCCCCGGCACCCCAGCAGGATGTCCTTGGAAATGGTAATCAGAAGCAGCAACAAGACGGACCAAAGTAGCAGCGGAACTTTCCTCAAGTCCCCGGGGTTATTACCCTAATCCACAACACAGGAAGAAATTTAAGAGTTTGTGACTATTTGGCTAGTGCCAAAAAAGCCTTCCCTAATATAAGGATGGCCTAAATGAGGGCAACTGACTTAAAAAAATGTCTCAAATGTGTGTTGGGAGGGACCCCATTCGGCTCCACTCCTCTTTATATAGGGCTCTTAAGCTAACCTTCTCAACAGACATCAGCGGCATTGTCAAGGACAGTCGAATTACAACCGATATTGGAACGGGAAGCCTTGGACAATCCATTGGGGTCTTGACCACCATAGATTTCTGACCAGTCTGTGTTTAAATGATGCAGGTTTAAATCATGTTTATCAGGTTAGCCAGCCTGAATGTAAGGAGCTTGAGAGATCAGGGTAAGGCTGCCTGCCTGCTTCATAATCTTGGGTCCTTTGGTGTAGAAGTGGCCGTGTTCCAGGAGACACACTTTGTTTGCCAGTGTGCTGTCTAACGACTTTGTTGTTTATTCAGCATACGGGGACAGGCAGGCCAGAGGTGTTTCCTTGTTAGTCAAACATTCCCTGGGTGCAAGGGTAGACCTTGTCTATGTGGACGCAGAGGGCTGGTTGGTCATGGCCAATATTGCCGTGAGCAGTGGTTTGTTGTGGTTTATGCACCCAACGATCAGGAGGAGCGTGCCTACTTTTTCCGTCAGTTGGGTCCATTCCTGGTTGATACTTCATGCTTAGTCTTAATTGGGGACTGAAATGCCGTCCTGGATCCCAAGATAGAGAGTGGAGAGCTAGCGGGAAGGCATCAGGTGATTGTAGCTTGGTTGATCTGATCGACAATTTTGGGCTCATAGTTGGCCATATCTCCAGGTAGCCAGCTACCTGGATAGAATGTTAGTGACAAGGGTCAAGCTAGATTTACTAGATTGTCCCACATTCCACTGGTTAAACTATTCGGACTGTGAACTCATCTGTGCCTGGATGGTGTTAGGTTCTAGGCCTGGAATCGCTAGACACTGGAAGTTCAATTTATCCTTACTGGACAGGTGGGACTTTCAGCAATAGCTAACTAGATTAGTGCAGCAGGAATTAGCAGGAGCAGTTATTGGGAATAGGTGGTGGGAGAGGCTTAAAGTCCTTCACCACTGAATATAGCCAATGACTTGCTCTAGATAAGGCTAAAAAGGTGAAAACTCTAGAGGATAGTCTTTTCCAGGCGGTGGCTATTATCAGCGTCCATGTCATGGAGGTTGGGATTAGCACACCTGGCGAGTCATAGCCGTATCTCAAAGTTGACTTTCCTACACCACATTTTGACGGAGGGCTTGATTTTGGTGCGGAGTGTTAGAGATGCTTTCCCTAGCCTTACCATCACTCCTCCTATTTCTTCGAGTAAGCACCGTTGTGGCTGTGGTGTGTTGTCGAGTTTCCTCCACGAGTGTCGGTCAGCCTTGAAGGCGATTCCTCAGTCCACTGACCTTTCTCAGCCTCGGAGACTATTGTATCGTGAATTAGTGGAGGGCGTCGCAAAGGATCCTCTCTGTGATCAGCTTGACTTGTTGGCATCGGAGTTGCGCTCTTTGTGGTCCTGGGTGTCAGCGGTGGATTATCTCAGCAACTCCGAATTTTTGCTTAGCTGCCGATTGATTCAAAACATGCTCAATGACATACTCTTCAGATGGGGCGAAGCAGATTTACCAGACTGCCATCAGTGTGACCTTGGCTTAGAAGACACGGCTTTGCATGCCTTCTACCATTGTCCTCTGGGAATATGTTAGCAAGTTGACGGCTTGTATCACTCCCGAGCAGCTTGTGTCCATTGATCTTGCGTTCATGTATGACAATGTGTCGCCCTGGTTCTCCAGGGTAAAACAGATGGTGTTTTTTACATTTCTAGCCATGGCAAGAATCGTGGCGTGGATGTTGTGAAAGGAGGGTATCTTGCAAGATGAACATTATTCGTATCAGCATCTGATTGTTTTCTTTAAGCATCAGCTTAGGGTAGAAATTAGATCTAATCGGAAGTGTTTGATTTTGACAGATTTCAACGAAATGTGGGTGACTGAGGCAAGCCTGGTTCGTGTGTACGGGGTTAGCTTTGATTTTCTCTTTTAAGTCCCCTTGACAAAATGGGGCAGTTTCCTGTGAACCTTCCCCTGTTTAAGTAAGCACTATTTTGTTTTCCTAATTAATGTGAATAAGTGCTGTTCCTGGCACTCTCTTTTTTTATGATCCACGTCAAGATTCCCAATCTCCCCACTTTGTTTTTATCCCCTGTTTTTATCTCGGCTGGGTCAGCCTTTGTTTTTTCCCATTTCATCATTTATTTTTACCCTCCCCATTCCATTAGCAAGTGAGATGCTTGATTCTGTCTATTGGCAGAATACAACAGCCTCTCTTATTACTTTTACGGGTGGACGGGTCTTACTAATATTTGTTTTGATTCATCTTTGTGTTACATTTTAGTTTGTTTTCTGGGTTATTTTATTCTTCCCATCATTTCATGAATCATGAAATTTTTATATATTTTTGTAAAAACTAATAAAAAAAAGTAGGGGGAGGGATTTTGGACTCTCATCAGATTTTTATCTCATGGGGTGTTTTTGTAGTTCCCCTGTGAATATGCACTATTTTGGTGTATGCAGGATCAAGAGGTGATGGACAAGTTCTTTTGGTGAATGAGCAAATTGTAATGAATGAACAGGTCATGATTCTGATTAACTAGGAATAGGATAGTTAATGAAGACCTCTTCTCCCCCAGGTCTTGTGCCACAATTCTATATGTTACAGAATAATTATCATTTTTCTTCAGCAGATCACACACAAAACACAAACTTTTTTTCGAGATTATTAGATTATTAGTAATTATCTTTCACTACATTATTAGAAGTTCATCAGCAGAAAAAGTAACCATTTCCTCATATTTCTGCTTATATTGAAATCAGAAGTCTGTGGTTGGGCAAAGGATTACAGTCTATCTATAATATCTGACATTCAGTCCTAAGTGTTGGATAAATTTGCAACTGTCTCTGAAAAGGGAAAGTACAGTTACAAATCAAGAAGCTTATTAGTTTTATTCTCATTGTTATAAATATACCCATAATTAATTTGATGGTGATTTTAAACAGTCAGTTGCCTGATATAATTTCACAATAAGTTAATGTTTCCACAACATAACTTAGATAATTCTTTCATTGTTGGCATTTACATTGCTTGATTATGAAGCACTGTAAATGTGTGGGTTTCTTTCATATTACTAATTTGGAGCTACTAGATTTTTTCTATTTTCAATTTTATGGAACACTTATTGCATTTATGATTTGGTAAAATAAATTATCTGCTGTGCTTTAGTTATCCTTTTAGCCTATTGAACAAACAAGTTATTCACAACTTAATTTGTAGCCAGTGCTTTGTGCACATTTTGAAATTTTTATATTAGCAAAATATTGCTAATTACCATGGAGTTTGTGGCATTTTGATTAAAAGCAGATAATTAAAATCTTTTAGTGCATGTGTAGATTTTTCTTTTGTGCTAGGGTTACTATTTGGATTTAAAAGTTTGGTAAGAATTCTATGCACTCAGTTATTGACTAAATAAAGTAAATGATGATAATTTTTCATTTTATATCATCATCAGTCCCACTAACGGGTGTGACTATAGGGTCAATGTGCAGCTGAACTCCCAACCAGTTCTCTCAACATGTCTAAAGTAGGAATTCATTCATACGTAGCATGTCTTGTGCAAAATTTACCTAGTAAAGTCCTAACTATGTCAGCCCACAGCTAATGTACTCTGATACCAGGTCAGAGGAGTACTCTGGATGAACTCTCTGCCAAGATTTTTGACTTCAGTCTAGGATGCCCTTTACTCAGCAATGCCATGTCATCACCACCCTGGATATACTGCTAGTAGTTCAATCCCATGTGCAGATTTATCTCGCAGTTGGTTACTGTATCTTGACTAAACTCTTCTTCAGTCCCATATGCAGGTTTAGCCTGCAGCTGGTTGCTGTGTCTCTGCTGAGCTCCTCACTGGTGAGAACCTCAGAGCTACTACACATGGAGTTGCCTCCATAGTTCAGTTCCAGAGGCGATGAATTGTGTTTTTGATTGATGCACATCAGAGTAAATGGATCATGATCAAATATAACAGTTGTTATTATTATTATTAAACAGTTTAAATGATATGTAATAAAATATAATCCTGAAATATTTCAGACCAATTATTATTATTATTATTATTAAAACAATGTTAATAGAAAATATTTCAACTATGCATAATAAATAGTAAAAATAAATAATAGAATTCAAGATACCTCTCCTACAAATTCACTTCTTAAAAATGTTAGAACAGATAAAGCTTGGTCATTTTGTGTCAAATAATAAACAAGAAAGTAAATGCAATATGGTAAATATTTTTAATAAAATAAGATCACCAAAAGACACTTTCTTTCTTTTTAGCTTTTTAAGATAAGCAATGAATATCAATTAACCTAAAGTATAAACAAATGGTGACCTGAATAAACAAAATATGTAGTTTAATAAACATAATAAATATACAATATAATAAAGAGTAATTGAATAGATAAAGCATCATTACTTGTCTTATTTTATTTAAAAATTCATCAATTCCTGAAATAGAGTAACATTGATTTGCTCACTTACAGGTTACCCAGAGATCAGATGCCAAATTTCTTCAGTTAGTTTCCAAATATAAGTTTTTTAATAGAAATTTTGTTATCTTAATATTTACTTTTTGAAAAGTCACTAATTAATGAATAAATGCACTTGCCTGAGAACAATCTTCCCAACAAGATCTCTCTCTCTCTCTCATGATGACTTAATTCATGGATGCTTAGATGAGCAGAAAAATATTACCTGCTACTATACAATTGGAATTATTCTCTCGATTTTTACTTTAGATTATGTAAACTAAACTTTAGGTTACTTACTGAATAAGCTATTGGTATTAAATTTAAACATTCAACCAAACAAAATATTTTTGTAACTGTTTTTTCGTCTTTGTTTTTTTGTTTTGTTTTGTTTTTTCTGCAACATGTTTAAAAATATCTAACAAGCAATGCATAGCTCCAATTTTGATTGTGATTGCATTAAAAACAAAAAATACTTTCAGAAACTAACAATGCTATTTGATTACTTTAGTGAATAAAAGAAGGCAATAAAATTGAGGCTTGGTTCTGAAATTTTAACTTTAATTTGATTGAATAAATTTTTATCAATTTAAATTAATGAAAATTTCATTTTAACAGATTCAGTAATTAGATTTTAAGACTGTCCTTAAAAAATCATTGAAGGTATGCAATTTTTTTTCAATATCTCAAAAGACAGATATTCCTTTATATATATATATATATATATATATATATGTATGTATACTGAGACATATACACACAAAGTATTTGATTGTATTGCTTTACTCGCATATTTATCTGGTTATTTTATTTTGTAACGGACTAAAATTTCTAGTTTGCCTCATCAAATAGAAACTTTACTTGAGGCAAGTGTCTTTTTACAAAGAGAACATGACTCAAGCAACAACCCAAAATGTGACATGTTACTGAAGCAATTAATGATGAGGCTTTGCTTTTATGGCAAAAGGATTATTTCTTTCACTACCTTTGCCAATGTCATTAAATTGGATATGCACCTTAGAGCAACAAAACAAACTTTCATATACTTACTAGATAGTTATAATTGTGGATCCTGAAACATCCTAACAGTGCAAATATATTACTGATTAAATCTATACAAACAAAATCAAGATAATGACAAAATACCTTATTTTTATACATTAATGTGGTTTATAATAAATAGAAACAAAACAGTACTTTTTGATTTTCTTATACCCACTTTTAGTATGTGAAAAGAGCATGACAGTTATCAACACAGAAAGTGGAATCAGTAAGCCAAGTTCAAGTTCCCACTAGTCTGCTGCATACTTTTTCACTGATGCCCTTGATTAAAGCATGTATCTATTTCTTCAGCTTCTAATTAATGTATTGAATCGCAAGGTAGACTGAGGTCTCTAGCCTTGTCTGGCAGCCAATCTAGGAGAAGGACATCTGAATTCAAACTTGTGGGAAAAGACAACAGGAAACCCCTCTACTATCTTAAGATGCCATAGTAGTTCGCAAATAAAAGGAATTTGGAGAGCCATGATTTCCTATATCCTGAACAAACATGGTATTTAAAAAAAGAAAAGAAAATTATTTTATGTACAGCTTAATTAAAAACCTAAGGATTGTCTTTGCTATATTTTTCTAATTGAAAAAAGAAATCTATGGCATAATCATTTTGGTTGTTTCTCTTTTTCTCTGGACTATAATTTGTGGAATATTAGATTCTTCTACAAATGTTTTGGATATTTATGAAAACTAATAATTTGATTCACTATTGTTTTGATAATTACAATCAAATTAATGGGTCTTTGAAACATTTTCAACTTTATCCTGTTGTATATTGTATAAATTTTATAGTAATACATGGAATTGGCAAATCCAAGAAACTTGTATATCTGTTAATGTTCTTTTCTATATAGTCTTTTTTCTTTATTTTTTCATCATCAAATTATAAAGAAAAAGTTATATAACTAACCTCTTCAAAGTTTTTGCTTTGTAATTTTCTGCAAGATATCTAAATTATTCACTATAGCTTTTTCTGATCATATTGATGACTACAATATCTATTATATCCCCACCTTTTAATATGTACTTTATATTTTAAATACATTCAGGTTTTATGACTTAGCTATTGACTTTATTCTTAACATTTGATTTATATCTACTTAGATATTCATTGTAAAATAGTTTGAAACTAATCTGTTGCAATATGATTATCTACATTTCACATTCTATATTCTCCCTATTTTTGTCTAATTAATATTGTTCTTGATATGCCAATGAATTGTTCATCTTTATTCTTATTATACTGTGTACATTGACAAAACCGTATTATTTGCATGGAAACTTTTTCTTCAAGTGAACTTTACATTGACTGAATACTGCCATTATAATATTCAGTTATGAATGCTTTAGAATATTTAGAATGGCTGTTGCTGGTGAGATACCTTATCACCAGATTCTACTGATCCTAGTTGTTTCTTTTGTGCCCTGATGCCAACATTCACATGTTCATTCTGAAAGGAATAAACTTATAAGTGAATCTGTAAAAACCTTGGTAAAAATAAGCAGTTCAAAGGATTTTTTTAAATACACTCTACCTGGATTACATCTCATATTCAAAAAACAAAAAAACATACTTTAAAAATTCAATGACTTTAACTACCAAAAAAAATGTAATTAACACATAGTGATTTTGATAATAATTTTGTTGTGGTCTTTGTGAAGCAAATTGATGTCCTCCATTTATCTATAAATTTCTCTCATTTCATTAGTAATATCTGAATTCTAATAGCTATCATTTAAATAATATTTTGGTGATTCTCTTGTGAATGCATTTCATCATTTTGAAAATAGGTTGGTGACAGGTGATGAAAAAAAATAGATATTTGACAAGAATATAAAGTGATGAGACAATGGCTTAATGGCTAAAGCATAACCTATCCATGGAAAGTTTTAGTGTTTCATAGAATTGTTAATGTAATCCACTTTTAGTTGTTACCAACCAATGTTACAATTACAGTAGATATATTATCAGCAGTTAGAATTTAAACACTGGTTTCCATTAATTGATATGGTGTTCTGTCATGGCTTCCTACAGTAAAGCTATCATCTGAAAAGGTTGAAAATCTTAGATGAGAAATAATCCCAAAACTTCATCATTCTAATTACCACCAATTCTGGAATTTGCGTACCATGTTGATGGACTCATTCTTAAAAAGAATATGAAGAGGTGGAAACTAACCTCTCTGCATTCTTTTCAACCACTTCATGTTTTTTAAGAATGAGTTCAATACTTTCACAAAAATGGTATTATAAAACTTGGCTGTTGAAAGGAAGTTGTTTGAGAATGATGCAATTTACATTCATGAATAAATTTTAAATAAACGTGATTTTTTTTTTTTTACCTACCTTAAATTCAGATATTGCTAATGGAATGACTTGATATTTAAAAAAAAAAAATTTTTTTTCTCTCTCTTTGTATTTCCTTAGAGGTGATGCCAAAAGCATAATAAACAGAGAATACTGACATTTTGTGATTTGAGCACTGATGAGCAGGATTTTATTAGCAGGATTCTTCTTTTTGAATCATGTACTTTCTAGTCATTTTTGTTTTTTTACAGTAAGTCTACTGTTGTTAGAAGTAATTTTGTGGATTTACTGTCTAAACATGTCCAAATCACTCTTTGGAAAAATGGTATGACTTAGCATTAATTATATTCTTAAAGATGATAAGGTTCCATCAATGGAGTTGACATGTGCATAGAAATGGAAAAAATATCTTAGCTATTTATTATTTTAAAGGTTCTTCTGAATGTTAAAATGTTGCCATTGATATAGACAATTTTCTCCTTTCTTTCCATCTCATGAGTTAACTTGGACAAATCCTCAAATCTCCCTGTTAATGGCTAACTTCTAGATGGACTTTATCTAAAAATAATTTATCTAAGCAGTGATAGTTTGCTGCCAGCTTAATCTTCTTTGCGGTGAAAACAATTTTTCAGATATGAGTCCAGTCAAAAAATTTAAATTACCTGTGAATTGATATTTCTTGATAAAAGTAAATAGTAATATTGTAACAAAGAGAGTTTGAGAACCACACACACACACACACACACACACACACACACACACACACACATATTTTTTTATTATTTTATTGAAATTGGAGTAGATTTGAACAGCGAAATTAGATCAGAACAATTTTGTTTACTGATGGGAATCTGATCTACCCATTTGGAATTGGGTCATTAGGAAGACAATGAAAGATGACCGAGATAATTTTTATCGGTTAAAATTTGAAATAGAGCTTACTAAGGCTATGAGGAACTTTGAAATTCACATGATTTTGGGTTGAAGGCAGTACTCGTGATAATCGTGTGCAGGCCAAGTGTCGATTTATGATCAGCCAGGTTTATCTATATAAACGCGCACAGAAATCTGTTGACAGTGGTTGGCTCATCTGCCGTCGAGTGCAGTCAAGCTGTGTAGAGAGAGGTCGGAGACTGGAAGTGATGTCAGGGATTGTAACCAAACGCCCGCTAACATATTTTGTTGATATATAAGTATGAAGAAGCAAATTACTCCTCCAACAATCTAAGACTGCTACTATTATTACTACCACTGGAAACGGAAACGTCGAACAAGCTACAATAATCAAAAGGTTGTTTTTGGGATCATCTGTTGTTGAGTGCAGTTGAGCCGGGTGTAGAGATATCAGAGACTGGAAGTGACGTCAGGGATTTGGAACAAAACCCCCGCTAACATGTACTGTTAATATAAGTACCGATGCTTTTGCTACCACAAAGATTACTACTACTGTTACTACCGCTGAGGAGGAACGCAACTATAAATTTTAAGCTGCACACACAAATCTTTATCTCTCCATCGCAAGAGTTGTATATTGTTCTGAGACGATTTCACAACAAGCTAATCACAACCCACTCTCTGTGTCTAGAATCCAGTGTATGAGTTTTTACGTGAATTAATTTCTTTTCTATACTATTCTTTTCTGCTATATAAAAGACATTAACAATTCAACCATTGAATAGTTCTTTGTCCAGCTTTCTGCAGATATATATATATATATATATATATATATATATATATATATTCGGTGCATTCTAAATTTCTTAGCACAGACTCTCCAGACATGTCTACATATTCAGTCGACCGTGAATATATGAACATCACTTCTGCTTTCTAGATCAAGCCAAACACAACATGGGCATGGCCAGGAAGCAGGATTAAACCAGTGGACCGGTTGAATGATCTACGGATGCTCAGGGTACCTACGGTCACTCCCTTGAGTTCAGTTAAGACCGAGTAGACACCTCAACCCAGAGATTAAGACGTTGGGGAGCTGGGGTGAAAGTGTTAGAATATAAACATCAAATAGTTTAACCAGCTCAAGTAGTGAATGAAAACAAAATGACTGATTAAATTTATCAGTGGAGTTGTCAGTATAACGGGTAGATTTTATAATAGATAAAAATATTGATTAATTATGTAGCTTGGATTATCATTAGCCTGAAGACTAAAAATTGAAAATATTGAAAAAAAAAATATTTTCTTTCAGTTTGTTCCTCATCCTCAACAATGATTTTAATAAATGCACAAATAGCTAATTTTATTGTTTATAACAAAAGTACTGAGTGTTTAGACAGACAAAATGTGTGGGTACCAATCACCATAGGCTTACTGCAAAACTTAGTATTATATACAGGGTGATTTTTAGAAATAAATTTTGAAAGAAAAGTGCATTAAACTGCAAGAAATGATAATTTAAGAAGACAATATTGAATTTTTCAGTGAAAAAAGTCTTGGTTGCATTCATATTTAATTTCATATTTTGTAATTGCATAAAAGCAGTAACTTTCAGATTTGGATAACAAAGATTATTAAATTGTATTAGTGCAGTTATCTAACAAAACAAATTTAGATTCTTAATAAGGATAGTTATGCTTATATTTCAGATCAATTTCTCTTAAGGTAGTTTTTTTCTTATAAGCACTCTTAGGTTTTCATTTCTGTTTTTCTTAATAACCTTCAAATATTTTTCTCTCTTGGTCTTATTTTTTCCCATTTTCTTTATTGTTATTAACTTTAAAAAGCTAAATTAATTCTTCTATTTAAAAATATTTTACATTTATTACTAACTGCAGTTTTTTTTTTTTTTTTTTTTTTTTTTTTTTTGTTTTTCTCTACCAAATAAATATTTCACGCAAGAATTGTGGGACTCTATTATCTAACACCACAAAACTCAATGCAGTTATAAAATTCTAACAATATATAACAATACTTAGACTTAAATATTTTACAAGGACCAGCATTGTCTTTTTTTTTCTTTTTCATAACATTTGTTTTAGTTATTGGAATTTTGCTTAATATTGAATTTGGCAGATAGACTCTTTCACATAACTTCTTTAGTAGCTATATATTATGAACTATTAAAGGTCAGCTTCTGTATCCCCTAACTTTTTTAGATGTCTTGGAAATCATTTGAGCATATTTTAGACAAAAAGTTAAAAGTACACAGAAGGACTTGTCTTCTGTCACCTCCATTACTTGTAATAAAATGCTCAACAGAATTCATTATAAAAGGATTTGAACAAGCTGAGGTAGAACACTGCAATAAGCAATTGGTTATTCTGATACAATCTATCTTGTAGCATAGGATTTTCTTTTGAAATAGAATTCATTTATACATGAAAGCACTTCAGCTGCAAGGAGAAGCATCTTTCACACAGACATATGGATGATCTACAATATTCAGTTATTCCTTTTCTGTTCATCATAAAAATAAGGCCTATCTTTTAACACTTAACAGTATAGATTTCAAGCCTCCCACAAATTATCATATTCCTGTAATTAATGTTATCTTCTAAAACTGTTGTTTAGGCCAAGTCTTGATTTCCCAATGTTTGTGTTTTGTTTTGTTTTTTTCTCTATACTGATTAGTCTGAGCTTTCAGATGAGAAAAAAAAATTCTCACTTTATTATAAATTCCTCAATTTTAGTTGTGGCTTTGAATTACATATGTAAATGCTTATTCAATTTCTAAAAATGAAAAACATTGTACATTAATACCCAACAATATATTTTTTTTTTAAATACTAAATGCATTTTCTTTATCACACCTTAATGCATATTTCTTTATCTGGCTTTTTTTTTTATATTGTTACAAATGTAATTGTCTTTTACAGGCTCCCATTCTACTACGAAATAAAAATAGTATTTGTGCTATGGTTGCTGTCTCCCGTTACAAAGGGTTCAAGTTTTTTGTATAGAAAATTT
>CAXIWW010000186.1:0-60720 GCA_964036315.1 Acanthosepion esculentum | reverse complement strand
GTTCACTCCATTCTCTCCATGCTTGCTCCTGGTTGGAGTCTTCCCAGTCTAGGGGCTCTATTGTTGGCATAGAGAGAGCCATTTCTTTCAAAATAATTTGTTATTTTCGAAGTTTGTTACTCGCGTTGTTGTTGAAGTCGAGTACTTTTTTTCTTTGCTGTTAATTTGGAGTTTTACTCGTGTTGTTGTCGAATTCAAGTATTTTCCTTTGCTGTTGAGGGGGTAATGTTTTGTTAATTCGAGGTTTTACTCGTGTTGTTGAATTCGAGTACATTTTTTTTCAAATTACCTCATCCTCGTTGCCAGGTTTGCTGTCTACTGAAGAGTTCCCACCTCAACCAAGCGGGTTCTATTTATACTCGCGTGGACATCACAAGCCTTATGACCTAGCCATATTTCAGATGAATTAAAAAGGAAAAGGGATAAATTCTTTCCCCAATATGACCACAGAATCACAATGTTCAGAAGTTCTGGGCAAAGACTGTATCCTCTTTATCAAGTAAGCAGATTTGTCAGGGTAAAATTTCTGGTTATCATGATTTATACACAATAGCTGAAGTAGTAGACCTCATGCAGTCCAGATTGGTATACAATCAGCAATACTTCAGGTCTAACTCCTGCAGCATTACATTGTGACATTCAGTATACAACAAGAAAGTAGGGAAGTGTTCTAGTGGTTTTTTTTTTTTTTTTTTTTTTTTTAATAGTGGTGACTTAACCTTTGAGCCTCTGAAGCAATGGCAGGAGTAGTAGTTCTATTTTATTCAATTGGCATCTATTCTAGACCACCATGTATCGTTTCAAAGGAGAGCCTTTATCTAGACTATTCTCAGATGAAACTTGTTTAAAGCTGGTTTTGGGGGGAAGAATCACTTGATAGCTTCAAAGTAGATCAATTCTTTCACCCCATAGCTCATTTTGACAAGCACAAAATAGATATTCTTCTCTCCCAATTGTACAACTTTCACAACAGAGAATAGGATCTTTGCAAGTGTGTGCATGAATATTGATTGAATCAAAAATAGAATTGTTACAGTGGTTCATGAGATGTATGATGCAACATGGCATTGGAACATCTAAAAAATTCCTGAAGAGAGAGACAGCTTATTGCATCAGCAGCACTAATGCAGTATTACTTGGCTTTTACTAAAGGCTAAGTCATACTGCATCTCTCGCCCATAACTCAAATCTCATCATTCCACTAGGAACAAAGATTTTTAGTTCCATTTTGGGTTTTCAGAAGTTTGCTGCTGTAGTTAAAAAGTAAAAATTAGAGATTAAGAGCATAATTAATTTGGCTCAAAAAGTTAATTCTCTTCATCTTGGTATATTTTTTCTTTACAATATATAATTTGGTGAAGCTTTGGATGTATCACCTCCCACCTTATTAACAAGGGTGTACTAACTTAGTCATAAATATACTTTTTTTTTTATGATTGTTGAAGTACCTAGTAAAAAATTGTCACTTAAAAAATTGGTTTAGCAGCAGGATTAATGTTTTGTATGCATCATTTACAGCATCTAAAAGTTTGCATACTTCCAAACTCTCTTGCCAATTCTCCTAGCTCCAAGTCAGTGTCTTTCTTAAATTAATGTGTCAGGGCAGTCATATTTCTTTTTCCTTTCCTTCACTCATTTTGCACCCTAGGCCTATATGTGACACAGAGATGGCAGTTACCCTCGTCAAGTGTTTCTACATAAAGGTGGACAGGATCCGCCCATCTCTTCTGCGTATGTGCCCACTTGGCCTCTTTCGTTAATTGTATCATCATCATCATTGTCTTTAGCATTTGTTTCCACTAGTTCTGTAGATGAATAATCTGGCCCTGTACTGAAAAACAGCATCAAATTTGAATCACTTTCAGATGACTTATCACTGCCATCATCTTCCGACAATGCGGATCTGATGTGGACAGAAGTCTCTGATATGGCATTCCTTTCCGTTGATGAGAACTGAATGTGGGCTGTAGACCCCTGTCACTGTTCCTTTTTTTGAATTGGGTTGAACATCGACCATGTGGGTTCTTTACCCATACCACATCTCCTGCTCTGCAGATTCCAGGATCTGTGTGTTCAAGTGGTGGTGTAACATTGATACCATTTATGCTGGCTCGATAGTTGTATATAGCATTAGCAGGTGCTGATGAAGCGGTTGCATCATCTTTTGGGGTCACATTATACCAATATAACGCCTCCATAATGGAACATCCCGACCATGCAGCAATACGCGTGATGGTGTGACAACATCTCTCCACAATGCCATTCTCTGATCTCAGCAAATCTCGCAAACATATCTCTTTCGAAGAATAATGACTCCAGCTGTTGGATAATGCTGGCAGCATCCTGATGTGGTAATGGTTACCAGATGGAAAACCAACTAGGGTCACAGTCTATCAGAGTCAGGTAATGCCTGCCTTCATAATGTGTTATGTCCATCCCCACTCTGCTCCAATTCTTACACACATCCAAGCATCCAGCTTTCCAATGCACTGGCACTGGGTCACACTCTCCAACCACCACCCAAACAGCTACCTTTGGGGCCTCAGGGTGGATCTACCTCAAAAAACTAGAAGTTGCACTTCACACCGGAATGCCCACAACATCAATAGATGGCTTGAATGTGGGTCAATTCCTACTCTTCTATAGATGCGGTGCATACTGGTTCCGTTTCTTTCCAAACCGCGTGCAGCCAATGTTGAGGCACTCTAGTGAGCTGATCGGCTTGGTTTGCATGAGATCTGACAAACTATCTCAACAGTCAATTTATATTCCTCCACCAGTTACTTGATTGTGCTGAACCGATGTCTTAACATTTCTGTCATTACCTTTGTGTGCACCAGAGACTTTCCAGACAGTGTATCGGAAACCCATTGATGCACACACATTGAGTCAGTCTTCAGGTGAACCACAGTTACTCTCCATTGCTGTGCCATGTTGATGCTTCTCAAGAATGCATTGAGCTCTGCCAGGTTGATATGCTGGTCTTCACATTCTGATCACTATCTTCAACCAGGGATTCACCACTTTCCACAATGACACCAGTGGCCAAGGAGCTTGTATCAACCCACATGGTAACTTCGTACACATTAACACACCAATCACTTTGTGCCAGATTCTACCATGCCAATCTAGTAATGTCTGTCAGCATCCAAGTCAGGGATGGGTCCCACACCTCATTGTCCCAGCTAGTCATCAGAGTTCACACACCGTTTTATGAATGCAGTTGCAACGCGGAGACAGCCACATACTGGTAAATGTCCAGTTGACTTCCCAAACGGAGAAGATGCTCCAATAAGTGAATACATTAGGTAAGATTGGGAGGTCTTGTCCCGTGAGGCCACAGCATTGACAATTGATCGTATGATTAGCAGTGCCACATTGAGCCCTAAACCCAAACAGGTAAGGCAATATCATTGACCATCTATCTGCACTCTTTCAAAGGGCCATAACGATTTGTCAACATGAATCTGCAAATAGGCACGGTGCAAATCCAGCACTGTGACATCTGATCCTTTCTGTTGCCACTCCCTCAAGTTTTGTGTGCAAACATCTGTATCAGTAGTGTGCACATCAACATACTGATTGAGCTCCCGATAATCAATGACCAGGCGGACCTTCTGTTTGTTTTCTTGCAGCACAGCCATTAGAGGGATCAGGCCTGGTGGTGTGTGTGGGGGATTCTTCCTAAAGATACAGAAGTAGCTAGCAATTATCCATCTAGGTTTGTAGCTCACAAGTATACTCCTCCCTGAGTAGCTTTGGTACTGGATACTCAGCTGTCCAGTTCTTCAATGCAGGTGGTGTCTGGTCACCAGACCACGTCTAAGACAACACAGATCTCCCTGTTCTGGTCATACCCCACATGGGAGTCAGGCTCATTGATGGTGATGGCTGCACACAAAAGGTTGGTCAAATTGAGGATAGCTCACAATCTCATTACTGGGCACACATACTCCTCCCAACATTTTGATGTTGAAACCAAGCAATTTTCTGTCCACAAACAGAACTTCAACATTGATAGGAGGCCTGTTGCTCACATCAAATTGAATAAGTCCTACCCAGAGCACCTGAGGGTCCTTTCAGTGAGCATGTCCACTTCTTTTCTCTTCCGACAGTGACAAAGCAGTCTGCTTACAAGTGATCGAAAACAGCCTGTATTTAGCAAGGCTAAACTCCTGATTCCACTGATGCATACAGTAATTTCAGGTATCACTGCCTTCATATGGAGCTTGGGGAGTAGACTGGTGCTGAGGCCTATTCCTCTGCATCATTCCCAGGCAATTGCGAACTACATGGCCTACCATGTAGCACTTGTCACATCACATCTGGGGTGTTCACCTTTTGGTATGCAGTTCTTTGTAAAATGATTGGGACAGTTGCAATGATAGTATGTTATGGTGCCATGTGGATCCCAGGTAGGAAGCTTCCTCACCTCATGCCATGTTGATCACCCTGCTGCAACTGCCAGTCGCTCCTCCAGTACTTCACCTTTCATAATTGCTCATGCTCGAGTCAACAGCTGGTCGATAGACAATTTGTCCATTCGGATCAAAGCACAAAGGAGATGTTTAACCCAGTCTGTTAACCCTCACACAAATGCACATGCTCATTCTGCCAAACATAACTCCACCAGATAGACATCCACCGATTCTCTGGGATGGAACTCAGCAAATTGCTCATAAGCCAGAAAACCATCTGTAGCAAAAGCTGTGTACAGTTACATTTTATCTGGTTGAAATCCTCTTTTACTTCCTCTCTCAGCTGCTGGTAGACAGCAAACGCACCACCCATTAGCCTTAAAGGAACTATGTGTTCTGGATGCTTTACCTGGCACATCTTACAGACCAGCTCAGCTTTCTCAATCCATTTGGCCACAGATGGTCCACACGCAGTGCCATTAAACTCGGGAATGATTTTGAGGTCCAACTTCTCCTCTGTAATTTTCACTGAAATAGCTTGTGTGAAACTGACCCAAGTAATCCCTTTACAACTGACAAAGTTACTATTACTTTGCCACAAGAGGTAAGTTGTCTTCTCTTCTACATTGGAAATATTTAATATTTCCTATCAGCTGAAATTAAAACTAAAATAAAAGCTTCAAGAAAAATTTTTCATTATTAAAAATTCATTTTAAACATTAGGTATCACATTTTTGTGGATGTAACAATCTAAAAATATTGAATTAAATTTAATTATGACATAAAAAAATCTTAAGTTATTTTTCATTAAATTTTGTAGTATAGTACTGTTTGCTCCTATGTTTTTTAACAGGAAACTAAATTAAAATAAAGTATACCTTTTAGAAAGAAAAACTCAAAAATTAAATTTGATCATCCATATATTTGTTGTTAGGGATAACAATATCAGAGAAAAAAAATTAAATTAACATTATGCAACAAATAATAGCATTTTTAAATAAATTTCACAATGTAAAAATAGAATAAAAAAATTATTCAAAAGAAAGAAAAAAGTCTATTAAAAAGTAAACATAAAATATTATGAAAATTGAATTTTGGTAGGGACTTCGTAACATTTGTAATAAGGTGGTGAGAAAAAATTGGAGTCATATTAGTGCAAGAACTATTGTTTAGTAACAAGATATTGAGAGACTTAGTAATCCTCAGGAAAGAAGTAGAGATATTAGATGGAGAAAAATATAGGAAAGTGGTTAATTAGGTTGGAAACTGATGAAAAAAAAAAAAAAAGTTTGGTTTAAAAATATTAATTTGAACCTATAAGATACTTATGAGGAAGGCATCAGGGAGATTTTAACCAAGTAAGATTTAGTAAAATATATAACTGAAATTCCCAGCCTAGTCCCACAGCCCTGAGAAAATTATGATGACATAATGTGTTTGCCAAAATTGTGGAAAACCCAGGCAGAATGGAGTCATTCTGTGACAAATCAACAAGGGTCTAACCATCACAGACACAAATTTGGTACACTTATAGAGTTTCATGATAGAAATTGAATGGTAACTATTTTACATCTCTAGATCAAAGGATCCCTGAGATATGACCCTTTGACTCTTGCCAAAAAGGTGAATTTTGGAAAATAATCCAAGTTTAAATATCAATATCTGAATTGTTTTTTTTTTCACCCACAAAGCTAAATTATATACCATTTTAAAGTACTTGGATAGAGCTAAAAGGTGATATATTTATTTTTTTGTTTAGAGATCAAATAAGATAATTTGACTTTAACCTATGACCTTTAATTTCTCAAAAAAGCATATCTTTACTTTTTTTTTTTTACATTTAACAATCAATTTGTCTGCCAAGATATGTACAAAATTTTGTGATGAATTTTTGACTGTGACCCAAATTACAAGGGTTTTACTGAGTTGGGCTAAATTCTAAATTTTATATATATATATATATATATATTTAGAAAGATCTTTGAATGCTTATTAATATTCACATAAGAACTATGATCATAAAAATCAACAATTTGTGTTATTTGTGGTTAAATGTTGACTAATTCAGTGGAAAATAAACATTATTTAATTAAAAAATTAAAATGAAATAAAGTAATCATGGTTTAGATATTTGACAGAATCATGCAGTTGTAGGAACAATGTGTTTGCTTGTAACTGTTAACCATACATATATAAAAACAAAAACTAAAAAATTGATTGTTTTGTACATTTATTTAAGGTACAAAGTCAAATGTCAACAAAAATTTGTTCACCATTATGTTCAAAAATTGATATGGCAACTCAATTTCACAACAAAACGAACAAATTACAAGTCCAAACTCAAAGATCCAGGGGCAGAAAGAAATGTCAAAATCATAAATCGTTGGCTCACTGTCATAAATTCTAATACACAAACTGTCAGAAATCCAATATACAAGTGATGAGCTATAAAAATAAACGACTTCACAATTAGAGAACACCAACTGTTTTTATTGGTGGAACAATTTTTTCATTGGTTGACAAGTGAGAGAGGACACACAATATTAGCATATCCGAGATGTATTTATGACTGACTGACTTGCACTATTTTGCTTATTTTGTCTTCAGCATATCATACAGAACACACATGCTCTTTTTCTCGGTAAGTGACTTTCTCTTTCACCACACATTTGTTTCATACACACTCCTCCCTAATCACACTGGTGACAACCAGGTGTGGATCTCTTAAGCCTTGCACTTCTTAAGGGAACAACTACTGTCTCCACGTCTGATGAATCACCTCCCAAAGAGACATTAGACATATTTCCACAAGGCTGAGCATAATTTTCTTTTGAGGACATACTCAAGGCATCTCATATTTTGACCTTCATTAGAGGACTTTCTGTAGACATCACCTACTGATGTGTTTGAACTGACAAAGGTGAGCATATCCCTCACATGTCATTGACACAAATCATGCACAGGCTTCTAATCCCTGTGATACATCCCACTTGATATTGAGTTGTGCATCAGTTTTGAGGGTGTTTTACCCACACACGATCCCCTAACACATATGTCAATCATCCACATTCTTGCTTTGGTGGAGGTGTTTTATCAACATCTTGTGCCCAGATTCTATATCAGTAAATCTCATTGGTGGAAGGTGACACATATTTGGGTGTAATGTTGTAAATATACAGCTTCCATCACTGAGCATGGTTGCCTCAAAGTAATTCGCTCTACACTTTGGAGGCAACGTTCAACTGTTCAGTTACCGGAGGGGATGTGCATACAGCAGAAACGGATATGGATTCCCCACCCATCTAAAAACTCCTTGAATGGTTTACTAAAGAAAAAAGTGTCGTTGTCAGTGAGAAGTTCAGCAAGAGGTTCCTGTCCAAAAAATATAGGGCCTTTAAATAGTTGATGACGCTAACCGAATTTTGTTGATGCAATTTTCACCAGTGAATTGAGTGGGTCCACAGTCAATCAGCATCAGGTAATGTTTACCATCATGATGAGTGACTTTCACCCAAACCTGGGTCCACACATCACTAACATCTAACTTTCCTCTTGGCCATCTTGGTGATGGGTCAATGGACTGATACTCTACTTCCCTAACCACTGCTTTGGACACCACTAGATCAATACGCCTTGTGAAGTACAGGGTCCTTTAAATGCCAGGATGCCCACTTTGATAGTGTACCAACCTTATCTTGTCCAAGTCACATTTGCACACTGAAACTGCACAGAAAAATTTCACCAGTTACATCCCCTTCCTCACTGCGTCGAGACATCTTCATGGTACCCTCATCAGCTTGCCCGCTCAGTTCTGGTTGAATTTCACCAGCTTTACAAGTTATTAACTGACTAGTTTCCTCCAAATGAGCATCTCACCTGAGGCCTTTGTGTTTTCTGGCCATTCTGGTGAGTGTCAGATATCCATCCATGAACACATGCAGAGTTTGTGAAAAAGTGCAACTTCTTTGCCTTCCACTGGTTATGTTAACACCCCCGAGTACAGGACCAAGCTATATTTAAATGCTGAACGTCCTTTTCAGGATGCAACCAACATGCATCCCCCACTACATCCCCATTTGTCCCTATTGACACACCACTTGCCTTACACAGGGTCTTCTTGGAGTACTCTGGTAATGATGTCCATAATCATGTTGTTGAGGGGGCATCTTATCATCCCAGCTGGACATAACCTCAGTTGCTCTGTGTTTGATGAAGGCAGTTGCAATACAGAGCCAGCCAAAAACAGGAAAGTGCCCTACCAATTTCCTGCATTGTGAAAATATTTTCACCAAGTCAAGAATTTGGGTCTTTTTGGTAGCCAACACTTCCAGTACAAGGTGTTCTGCTCCCAACAAACTTGCAATTGGATATGTTCATAGGTAAATGTGAATAACATGTATCCATGAGGGTGGTATGTTTCAACCTAGCAGAGTGTATGTCAATTACAAGGAGTGTCTCTTTCATGGATTGTGGGAAAGAGTGACTGGCATTGACATAGTCAGGTAGGAGTGCTGATAGTGCTGCATTTACATCCTGGAGGAAGATGAAGTTGGTGCTGATGCATCACCCTCCTTGACCTATTTCCTGGACAATCTCATGACAGGTGCCCTGGCTCTTGGCAGTAGCAGCAACATGCCTGAGTCACTTGCCCCTTCTAGAGGCAGTCCCTTGCCAGGTGGTTTGGGCCATTATATCTGTGGCACTTAATTCTCACAGAAGGGCCCATAGTTGGGAGAACATATACTTTAAGTGGGGCTTGCAGCTGCTACCACCAGTTACTCTTCTGACTCTTCCTTCATAAGCACCCAGTCCCAGACCAGTAACTTCTCAAGCAGCAGGAAATCCATCCTGGAGGCCAGCCAAATATGCTGTCATAGGGAGTCCATGGACAAAAGCACATGCCATCACACAGTTGAGCATTCCTCTGAACAGTACTGCCAACTTTCTCAAATCAGCCAAGTAAACATCTACAGTTTCACCTGTGCACAATTTCCAAGCTTCAAACGGTTTGTATGCAGAGAAATTGTACACAGGAAAAGCAGTGTATAATACATCCTTAATTCATGCTGCATTCGCTCTCTTCCTTGATCAATTACTGATACACTTCAAATGCCCCTCTAGTCAGTCAAAGGAGAACGATGGTCTTGAGCCACTTCACACCAGAAGTAGCATTACCAGCTCAACTTTCTCAAACTACTGACCCACAGCTGTCAAATTCAGGAATCAATTTTAGATCAAATTTGCCATTTGCCATCTTGCCAAAATAGCTTGTTCAAAATTGATATGGCAGCTCAATTCCATAATGAAAATGAACAAATCAAAAGTCCAAACACAAAGATCCAGGGGCAGAAAAAAAAATGTCGAAATCACGAATCACAGGTCCAACATTATAAATCCCATACATGTCAATAAACAACTTCCCAGTAAACTGCTTTTACTGATGGAACACTTTTTTTTCATTGGTCGATAGGTGGGAGAGGACACACACAATATTAACATATCCGAGATGCATTTATGGCAACATCTGCAACTGACTTGTTTTTATTTTGCTTATTTTGTCTTCGGTATATCATACAGAACACATATGCTCTTTTTCTCAGTAAGGGACTTTCTCTTTCACCACACATTTGTTGCATATTTTCCTATTCTTTTATGTTATCTTAACATTAATTCATGACACAAATAATTATTTTAATTATGTCACATATAAAAATCTATTTGTTGTATAATAAAAATGTAAACAAAACCAAAAATAATGTTGTTTATTTTCCATCAAATTTGTCAACATTTAACCACAAACACAAATTTTGTTGATTTTATGACTATAGTTCTTATGTGAATCAGCATTAAAAGAGCTTTCTAAAGATATATAACTTGACCATATTGAGAAATATGGAAATGTTAGCATATAGTGGTAAATACTAAAATACACCATTTTGAATTTGGTCCAACTCAGTAAAACACTTAACTCAAGCCACAGTCAAAAGTCCACCACAAAATTTTGTATATATCTTGCCATAAGGCAGACAAATTGGTTGTCAAATTTTTTAAAATTCAAGGTATGCTTTTTGAGAAATTAATGGTCAAAATTAAGGTTCAGGTCAAATTACCTTATTTGACCTCTAAACAAAAAGTAAATAGATCACCTTTTAGATCTATCCAAGTACCTTAAAATGGTATATAATTTAGCTTTGTGGGTGAAAAACCAATTGAGATATTGATATTTAAACTTTGTGACTATTTTCCAAAATTCAACTTTTTGGCAAGGGTCATATCTCAGGAACCCTTTAACCTAGAGATGTAAAATAGGTACTGTTGTGAGCTAAGAAGAAAGTGTTTAGCTTTATTCAACATAGAATGTTGCTAGGTTGTTAACAGACCTTTTAGGATAAAGACTACAGTTTTTATAGGTTGTCTTAGGAGTAGTGTCAGTAAGCAGAGTTGTGCAGTGAGAGTAGAATAGTAGTCACCACAACATTCTCCCTCACCGACTAAGAACAGTGCTTGGTGTTATTAAGATTAGTTTAAATTGTTTTATTCAAAATAATCTTGTAAGTCTTCATTTGATATGTATGGAATGACATATGACTGGAGAAGAAGGCTGGGTTGTCTTCACTGTGTTCTCTTGAACTTCAGGTATTTCCATTATTGGGTGCACTGGGTCAGTGTCAGCCTTCTGCTTAACTTGCTCATGTCATTGGCCTGCAGCATCACTCGCATTAGGGTCCGGCTCAAAATGACAAGGTTTCAGATATCTTTCCACAGTTTATTTTGAATAAATTGTGAGCTAAAAGAAAGCATTTAGCTTTATTCAATATAGAACATTACTAATGGAACTCTTCTATGATAAAGACTATTGCTTTTATAGGTTGTATTAGGAGTAGTATCAGTAAGGTGAGAATAGAATAGTAGTCACTATGACAGGTACCATTCAATTTCCATCAAAGTTCTATCAGTGTACCAAATTTGAAAAAAATCTGTTGGTGATGTTCAGACTCTTGTTAATTTGATACAGAATGACTCAATTTGGAAATGTTATTTTAAAACCTCCAAGCAAATGTAGGTCAAAAGATTACTAAAATGTCTAGTCTTGAGTACTTTAGAAGCATGGGTCACATACAATGCTAACAGGAACTTCTTTAATTAAGTTTTTTTTTGTACAGGTTGCTAATTAAAGTACCTCCATATAAGTGCATACACACACAATTTTATACTGTGCACTTGGCAGCCAGCAGTTTTTGTCAAAATTCTAACAGCAGCAAAGTTGACAACACACCCACTTTTCAACCATTAGATATCTCTTAGTGTCACAAGGGAAGCAAAATATTTACTGAAGTTGAGAGGTTGCAACTTTTCTATATTACCATTATTAATAAATTGTTAATAAAGCTACCAACAGAGTTTGTTCTTTCTGCTAGAATTTCCCACCTTTCAGGAAGGTAGCCCAATTTAAAAAAGTTGCAAGGATTGAAACATTGCCTAAACCACGAACCAATGTTGGAATGAGTAAGAATACATGTCACATAGTTCATCCCAACAGGTACACAACAAAGATTTCCACTAGAAGAAACAGGTCCAGTGAAAGAGAAGACTGACAGAATAGCCATGTCCAATTCACCAAAATGTAATACTGGGGATCATGATTAACAGCTAAAGTTTACATTAACCATACAATGACAAGTGACCAAAACCCCTCAAGTGTTATTTTGGTGATGTGACTACCTGACATATAAAATTATTTCTTTAAATCAAGTAAAATTAAAATTTCAGTATGAGAAGCATGGTAAAAATTCATACTTTTTTTTATTTGTTACAAACAGAAATACAGTATACTATTTACATTATTTGGACTATTGTCCTCATCTTTGGTGCTATATTTATCACAATGTTTCATGTTGCATGCTCCGGCCTTCTTCAGGTGGTTGGAATATCGAACTGAACCCTTTATTTCACTTGGTGGGGGTAAACTGTTCTAGTTCCACGTGCCATGTCTAATGGATGTCAGTTATCAGTTATCTCCTGTTAATTCCCCTCTCCAAGTTCTCCACCGCCTTAACCAGGTACTGAACTCACTCTTTGGGTCCAGTCACTGGATCTAACTAACACCTTTATCCACTGTACCATGTGTCCTTGGGGGAATTCTGTGTATGAATTTCTGGGTATTATAAACTGTTTTTTTTACAAGAGCTCATATTGCAATTTTCGTTGTTATTATTGCTTTTCTCTGGCATTCCTTATTACTATTATTGTATTCATTTCTATGTTTGGTCGGCTCAGGAGATTTTTGTAGCCTAGCATATGTGCTGATTCCTTAAGTTTACGAATTTTCCAATGATGTTCTTTGTCTATGATTTCAACCTGATTCCACAGAGTACAGTGATCTCCCTTTTCTCTATACGTGGTCAGCCACACCTGATTTTTCCACTTCTCATGTTACAGCTTTCTGATGTTCCTGAAGCCTTACCTTAAGGAGGCGGCCTGTTTCCCCATTATATTTCTTTCCGCAGCTGCACGGGATGACATACACACAGTCTTTAGTCATATACTCCTCTATGGGGGGGGGGGTCTTACTCGGGAGAGATATCTGAAGTGTAGTCCAGCTATTGAAGGTTGTCCTGATGTTATATGGACTGCAGATCCTTTGTATTTTCTCTGATAACCCCTTCATATAAGGCAGGCAAACTATTTTCTGAGTGTTGTTGTCCTCTTGTTGTACCTGCCTATCCCAGTTTATTGGGGTTGCTGCCATGTACCTAGGGTAGTTGTTACGTTGTAGGGTACTACTTATACTTACCAATTCTTTATCTAATGTCTCTGGGTCGCCACTTATGACTTTTGCTCGGTGTTGTAAGCAGTGGACGATCCCTTTCTTTATGATGTATGGATGGTGGGAGTTGAATTTGAGGTACTGTCAGGTGAATGTCGGTTTACAGTATAGGGAGGTCTTTAACCCATGCTCTGTTCGAGATATTAGAACATCTAGGAATGGGAGTGTGCTGTTACTCTTTCTCCATCATGAACTATATCGAAGGTCTTATCGAATTCACATCGTCCAGTAGAACCTGAACATCTTCCTGGTGTGGCCAGAGTATGAAGGTGTCATCTACATACCTTAACCATAGAGTTGGCTTTAGAGATATAGATTCTAATGCCATTTCCTCAAAGTATTCCATGTATATATTCGCCATTGCTAAGCCCTCATCCTGTCGATATATGTGCGATCCCATTCTGAAGTGTGTTTTTGTGTACAGAAAGTCAACATCTCCATCAGATTATCTATTGGTATACTGGTCCATTCTTCTAGGGATGAGTCAGAAGCCAATCTGTCTCTGACTACTGAGAGTGCCTCCTCTGTGGCTACCTTGGTGAACAAACTCACCACATCCACACTCACCATCTGGTTGGACAGGATGGGAGGGGGGCATCTTTGATTATTTTCACGAAGTGGGCAGAGTTTCTGAACAGTCTACCCCAGCGAGCAAAATAAAGGTTTCAGTTTGACATTCCAACCACCTGAAGAAGGCAGGAGCGTACAACGGCCGAAACGTTGTGATAAATATGGCAACAAAGATGAGGACAATAGTTTGAATAATGTAAATAGGGTACATAACACCTCATATCAGAAATCTAGACAGAAAAAGAAATACAGATTACACAAAAATAAAGTTGATCATTAGCATATTTGCTTTTCTGAATAGGAATTTCATAGAGACGAGCATTAAATTAACTTCAAAGTAACAAAACTTATTTGTTTTACAAATAAGACATAAAATAATATAGCAAATCTGAAGGAAATAAAATAAATTTTATGTTTACTTCAATTAAATAAGGTAAAATTATTCCAAATGTGAAAAGCAAAAATTTCTTAAGCCAAAACTAAAAATTATTGCAAGCCAAAACTAAAAATTATTGCTCCCAGTGGAAATATGAGAATTGAGATAGTACATCTCACCCAGAAATGGAGGCCTATCACATAGCCATTAGTAAAGAAAGGCCATGATCAGCAGTGAAAATGCATGAGCCAGGTATGTATTCAATCATGTAGTGACTCTTAATGGTAAGGTGTCCTGATATGATTTATGGTGGTAGGGTATACCTGAGCTGGCTTTGTTGGAGCAAAGAAACCAATAAGTGGTTCATGATCTATAATGATACAGAACTTACACCCAACTGTAGTTTAAATAAGTTTGTATTGCTTTGACATCACTTGTACAAATCAAGATACCACTGATTCAATTCGTCGTTATTGCTTTCTGAACACTTCACAACGTATATCAGTCTTTTTTTCTGCTGGTTTCACTGCTTCAGCCCTCTTTTATCAGGCCAACACTGCAGTCGACCAACCAATCAGCATTCTTTGCTTTTATTCTCAGTTACCCAGGCAAATTGCCTCCTCCAGTTCGACCAATCAGCACATGACTTGCTATTGGTGGAAGCATGCCAAACTGTACAAAAACCCTCATTACAGCACATACTACTAGAACTACTAGATGGGAGAGTAATGCCATTTTCACGGGGCAAACTTGCCAATGTCACATGCCGCCCGTTAAGGTAAGACTTATTTTCCTATGCACCAAATGCAAGCCACTCTGGCTCGCTTGCTTCTATGGGGCTGTTCACCAAAGAGGTACTTATAGAACTTTTTATTTTTTTTATCTCAAAGATGATGCTTAGGCTCTCCATGTCCAGTTGACTATAGTTCTCAGCTGGTGATAGCGTCCTGGAAGCAGAAGCAACAGGTCTTTTATAAAAGATATATAACAAAACAGTTTCTAATCATACAGACCGACATCATAGGTACCTTTTCAGGATCATAATGAACCAGAACATTTATAGTTTGCAATAAATCTTTGGCTACTAAAATACTGTTCATTGGCTGATGTCCTATCTCCAAGACAAGTTTTTACAACAGATAGTAGAAACAACCTAGCTCATCTGCAACATTAGGGATATATTTCAGTTCTGTTGCATTGTAAAATTGGAGTGAATCACTTGGCAATAACTAATGATGCTGGATTGCTGTGCTCCTTTAATGTAAGTGGCAGTTACTTATAACTAGGTATGTCCAATATTTCGCTAAAAAGTGGTATACCTTGACGACAAAAGGTCCCCAAATTGATAAAACAATTTTTAACGTTTAAATATTTATGTTGTTATTAAAGAGGAAAGACCAAAGTATTTTCTGAATATTTTTTCAGATTTTTTTAATCCTTCCTATAAATGTTAAAAATTTTATTAAAAATCTTGTTTTTTTTTCGAGTCAAAAAATTTCGTAAAATCGAACTTATCGACATTTGTCGGGAAGATCATAGTTTGTTAGTTAAAAAATCAATTACACCTTTTTCTTTTGTTATCTTAGGAAATTTAGAATGATTAAAGTATACTTAATGTAATTTGAAAGAAACATTACTTACATTTTTAACAGAAAATTTTTTAAGAGAGATATTTCCAACCGGGGTGGTCTATTTTGACAGACGTTAATTGATGTACGTCAATATATTCACAACTTACGGCACGGAAATTTATTGGATGGTAGCACAGAAGTGATATAATTCGTTCTAATTTTAAGTGAATCTGGTTAGATTTTTTTTTAAAAAATTCACTTTCAAATTTTTTTTTTTTTTACCTTACGTTTGAGGAAGAATTCTGCACTGAAAATAACATTTAAATTATGAAAGAAAATCAAATTTTACAAGTAAAAATGAAACAGTAAAAAAAATACATTTTTTTAAATTGAGGTTTATTATTTCAGTCATGAAATATTTTTCTGAGAATATAAAAATTAAATGAAACACCATTAATTGAAACGGGTTAATGAGATTTTATTTCTTTTTTATTAAGGCAGATTTTTTTCTATTTATTAATAATTATATGGCAGTAATATGAGTTTTATTTTATTTATTAATAAAATTAACATGCTAATAGCAGCTATGTTGGTTTTGTTTTGACTCGACAAGTATTTTTTAGTTTGAGTAGTAGCGAGCTAACTCCAGAAAATTTAAACTCCAAAAATCGTTTTAATTGATAATTTGTCGTGTGGATAATAATTCCAAAGTAATGTACAATGAATTTATGCATTCGATTTCAAACTTGAAAATTTGGGTGGACTTCCAAGGGCGTTTTTTTTTTTTTGTAATTGTAAATAGTCGATATTTTCTTTTATCCCACTATTCGATTATATTTGAATAGAAAAAGAAAAAAATTGAAAATAATACGACGATATTCAGAAAACTTGACAAGCGTTGTTTTCTTGTTACTGAACGAATCAAAGCCATTTCTGAAGTAAAAAAAAAAAACTTGCTTCTATCAAAGGAAACTACTCATGTGACATTATTTCAACAATGTGCATCCGTACTTTCGTTGTAGACGATTTTAAATACAATTTTGGAATATTAAAAATTATTTTTAAAATAATTATGGTTGTTAGATTTTAATAAGCTTTCAAATTTATGATCTTTAAAAAGTAGAGAACATAATATATCATTTCCATAAGGTTGCAGAAAGAACTTAATGTATAAATATATATGTGTATTTAAAATTGAAAAAAAAGAAAGAAAATTAATGTAAAAATTTATTGTTCATCAAAAAATTTTTTTTCTTTCAGATAATAATTACCTTCATATATATTATTCAGAAAAGCCATTAAAAACTTTCTTAATTAAATATTGTCTTAGTTTTATTGGGTTTTGTATTTTTACAATTGAGGTAAAAGTTTGGACAATTTCGGACATTTTTTTAACAAAAAAAAAAAAAAAAAAAAAAAAAAAAAAAAAAAAATCAATGATTTAGATTTTTCAGAGTTTTGTGCATTTAATTAAAAAAAAAATTTGAGGTTGCAAATAAATTTTTTTTTGTGTTTTCATAAAATTAAGTTCGAGGGGGGTAACAGATATAAAAAAAAAATATTTATACCATGACTTTCAAAGAGACAAACATTTCTAAAATAAGTTCATTCATTTCTGAATAAGTTCTGAAGTTTTCATTAAAATCCAACAAGTAGTTAATTTTTACAAGAATTTCGAAATTAATGTGTCTTTCAACTGACAAAAAAACAACTAAAAAAAACGCTAAAAAGGTCAAAATTGGACATACCTACTTATAACTTTTGTCTTTTAGGCTGTGAGATGTGACCAGATCTTTCAGTCAGGAAAACATTTCAGCCCCACAAACAGAATGGACTGCTTTTTTTTATGCCATATTCCATTAGCCACAAAATAGCATTTGAGTACTCTCCAGCAGGTAAGAATTCATCAATGCACCTGAAGGACATTGAGAAGTGTGTGTGTGTGTGTGTGTGTGTGTGTGTGTGTGTGTGTGTGTGCAGCAAAAGTTAAAAAAATAAAAGTTTGGATGACTCTCCTGTTGATAAATTTATGTTATGTGAGGATTTGGAAGAACAACATTCTTACCAAGATTAAATATGATCTCATCCTTGTTGCTATGTAGGGCTTCTCATAAGAATCAAAAAGATGCTTGGGATTTATTTTAAACATTTCATTAATCCATCACTTTCAGTACATGCTTACTTTGCTGAATCACCTCAGCTAAAAGTGACTGGTGTTCACCACTAAATTTGTCCTATCAATTTTCATACATTATAATGAGCTTTTTCTAGTTAAGTAAACAATTGATTAAAAAAAGTACTGCAAGTATAATTAGACACAGTAATCAATAAAAAGCATCCAGAATTAGTTAAAAAAATGGGTATAATATTCCATCATAATAACTAATACTAGGCTGCATGTTATTTTGGTGACCAGGCAAAACCTTTTTCATTTATTTGCTGTGTTTATACTGATTACTATTTATTGATAGAAATTAGACATTGTTCTTTCTTTTCAGACTAGAATGCTCATTTCTGATGTTACACAACCAATGTTTCAGATATTGTATCTTTCAGTCTTCCAAGAAACATAGGACATCATGTATTAAAGCATTGGTTAAAGTATATCTGGCAGTTATTAGTTCAATCCTTGGCTTGGGTATTGCAGAATAATCACTCACTCTGGTTCAGTGGTAGAAATAAACAAATGAAATAATTATCTCCAGTCTATAACTTTAAATGATACAAGATATTTCCCGAGTAGAATGAAAAGTAGAATGTGAACAATCTATCTCCATTTTAAATAACAGATTTGTTTAAAAAATTCCACAAAGGATAGCAAGTATGACAGACACCTGATGAAAGCCAGAGGGTACAATAGCCAAAATATTGAGAATATAACAACCAAGATGAGTATGTTGGTTCAGATAGAAAGGGGCATATAATTGCTCATCTAAAAAATTCCAACATAAATTGGTTGAACAAGAAATGTATTTAGTGACTTCTAAAAAACATGGAAAACTGTGTATAAGCAAGTCAAAAAAGTTCTCAGCCAGACCCAGAAAAGATTTAAAAACATGTTTGGTCAGAATTTGGGAAGTGGCTTGGATTGAGAACATTTCAGCATCCCTGAAACGTATTAAGAACAACAAAGATAATAGTTTGAAAATGTGAAATAATTAAAATATATCATTTGAAAAATTTAGAACATTTACAAATATGGATAGTGCATGAGAGCAAAACTATTGAATTAGAATTTAAGAAAGTTTATCTGGTAAATTTGTTAAGCAGAAAAATCAGCATTGTAAAAATGCTAAAAATAATACAATCTAAGCTGTTACAAAATAATATTGTTAGTTTGCAATTGAACATTTCCAAAATTAGAAAGTTAACCAACTCACCCACGGCAAGGCTATCAATCTGCTGACGTAGTTCCACTTGACTCTCTCTGCAATATATAATATATTCATAAAGCTACTAGTTTTTGACATGGATAAGTTACACACAATTTACATTACAAGGTAGTATATTCAATAGCTGGTATTACAAGTCATTTGGTAAAAATGCTAGTTTTACTTGTAACATTAGATATCACTTGTATATACAAAAAAATAATTCTACAATCACTGAAAATGATAATTATTTACTTAAGTGAAATTAGTTTAAATATTCCTCTTAAAATAATTGATTTAAATGAGAATTTTTAAATTTTAACATATCTGATTTTACTTTCAAATTTACTGTATTGGGCTTTTTGATATTATTGAGTGCAATTCAAGTGTGACTCGGTCAATAGTGCAGAGGACAAGAGAAATACCAAACAAGGAAAGCATACATGAATGCAGAGTCGTTGAAGACACATATTCTTTAAAATCAAAGACAAATAGCACTGCTCAAAAGTTTCAACCATACTACAGAATTTCTAATGAGTATTTTGAAGGAAAATCACTAGACTATATTACATTGTCAGATTGCATCAACATTCTGACACAAATATGTTAATACTCTTATAAATAAGAGGAAATAATTCCTAGTCTTTACCAAGCTGGATTTCAATTAAAAAATATCTATTATGAAGATAAAGTTAATCTTCTTAACAAAAGTTTCAAAGGTTGAAATCTCCTTAGTACAATACTCCCAAATTCCGATGGATTTGTAGGAACATTATTATTTTAAATAAAAAATTTAAACCATGTTTAAAATAAATTAAATAAAAAATAAAAATGATAAAATTACTCCCAGCATGCAACAGGGACTGTTCCTGCTGGAAGTACAGACATCCTGCCAGAAGACATAAAATTCAATCTCTTCACCCAAGAACTGTCAGGATGACAACACATGTGTTCCCTTCATGATAGGACTTGTGATATTACAGAGTGACTTACTCCCTTTTATAACAGGAACAGTATCAGTTGTAATGTAAAACACACAAACCAATAAACACAAATACATGAATAAATTTCTATGAAATTACCATATTTGTTTGTAATGTTTTTCCTTGTGAACACAAGCCCAAATTTATGACTCTTATGGTGTGAGTGAATACACACCACAGATTCAATGTCCAGTGTTGCACATCATACAATCCAGGGTGTTGCTTACTAGGAAGGACAAGATGAAAGCATGAAGATGAGTTTTAGAGTAATGGAGATGTAGGTTGGAGCATTTGAATAAAACAATAGATTTAAGTGAAGCTGTTGTGGGCATTGATAATACATCTGCAAAATCCAATGTCAAAGAATCACTTCCACAGTATCTGAGAGAAGTCACAATTCTTCATATGGCTTTATATTGTGCTCCACTGTCACAAATCAAATTATATTAATCATTTAGGAAGTCATAAAAATTATACAAGAAAATACTGAGAACAGAAAAGATACCGAGATTTTTATTTTTTATGTTAAAAATAAGATCGAGTTACTTTTCTCAAAGACCCGATAATTGGAGTAAACAGTGGACTCACAAAAAGGCCATATGCGAGCTTTTGACAACTGATTAATGATATTTGTAAAAGTACTGATTAACGAAAAACCTGAGAACAAGATATCATCTTGGGTGCTGGCAGGGTATGGCTATATAGTAATTATAAAAAGTTTTGGCATGAAAAAAATATTCCGAAATATTGTTGATACAGGGTAGAGAGAATAACCTTTGTTTATTTTTCCAAGATGTCATCTTCAGTACCGACATGTTAAGTAGCCATGTGTTGATTATAAAATTTTCGCATCAGAAAAATATCTCTGAAGAATTGCCGATTTGGAGATAAAGAAATTTATTATCACTTTATTTTTTTTTTCTCTCAAGAAGCCAAGGGTTCCCATAAATGCTAACTTCATGAAGGGGCCAAATGGCAGACTGTGACAATTGATTGATGGAGTTTGTAAAAAGTGCTAGTTAAGAAGACGCAGTGTGACCAAGAGATTTTAAGTGGCCATGTGTGATTCATAAAAACTTTGGCTGATAGGAAAAACAAAAAGCAAAAAGTTCTGGGTTATAATTTTAATGAGGCCAACTTAGCCACGCCCGCACAGCCAGGACGCCATTGGTCGAGTGGTAGCAATGGTGATAGGCGGAGGTAATTTGATGAGAAAGACGAGGAAATTATTAACGCCCACTGAAAGGATTGGTATGACGTATCAATGTGAGAGTGGGAGAGTTTAGGAGGATAGCTCTCCTCACGGATGAAGGGATCTCACCAAAATGGAAAGTGATTAATTTTCCAAAATGGGAAGTAATCAATTTTCCTGACCTGACAACAAAGAAGTTTCTTGTCAGAAATTGGAATTTACTGAAAACCCCAACTACATCTAACCCTGCACCGGTTTTTGGTCGGTATCTATATAAACGAACGTCCTTGGGCTATTTGACAATAGTTCGTGAGTTGGAGCCGACAGTTGAAGTTAGAGCCTTTGGAGTTGCAGGAACCAGAGTGTTTTCTCACAGAAGCTGACCGAGAGATTCCATGACCTCTGACTTTGCCTATCCTACCAACAGCAAATTATACTGATGAACGAAGCTAAGTCAGCACTTAAAAACTAAACCAGTTGACTTAGAGACCAGAACTTGCCTAAAAAGCGTAAAAGTGTCACACTTCATAGAAAACATGTTGGGAGAAAAACACACACTCCTGTATATAACAGATGGATAAAAGTTGATTTCTTTCAACATACTTGAACCTCTTGGGTTTTTTTTTTTATTTGCTTCTTTTCTTTAAGCTTGTGTGATATCACCTTTAGTCTAGACTCATCTCACACTACAGCCCAATGCCTGATTGTGATTTTTATCTTAGGTAGACAAGATCAATGTGGGTAGGTTAGACTTGATATCGAAGTAGTTACCTCGGTAACCAGATGTTGGAAGTGAGCTGGGAATGACAGAGCTGGTGTCGAACCAGCTGCATCTGGTGTAAAGCCGTTAGCATCGACCGGCCATCCCACTTGGTACCCTGACCAAAGGATTCCACTGGGTAGCAACAACCTGAAAAACTGACTTTTTTGGTTTCATCTCCACACTGAAACCGCATTGAAATTTTTTACAGAACTGAAATCGTTCAGTTTCATTTAGTGCTATCACTACTGAAAAAGACTTTCAGATGTTAATAAAATTAAATTTTATCAACATTACCATTATAAAATTTGTTTACAAAAGAAATGAAGAACAAAAGAAATGAAGAACAAAAAAAAGAAAAGAAATACGTGTCTAAAATCTGTCTCAGTTTTCAAAAAAAGTTTTGGTAGTAAAATAATGTTAACAAAATAGCGAATAAAAATAAAAACAAGTTGTAAGCTAGAAAACAAATTGTAAGCTAGAAAACAAGTTGTAAACTAGAAAACAAGAAAAGTGAAAAGCTAGAAAACAATTTTTTTTATAAATAAATTTGTTTTTTTATCTAGAGAATGCAAATATATTGGATATTAAGACTAATTAAAATAGTTCTTAATTTCATTTTTAAAGTGTATATATTTCCAGATATGCGAGTTTCTAGTGTAAAATTGTTTGTTTTCTACAAATAAAATTGCTTCTATTTAGTGAATACACCTAAAAATCAGATATTAAAAAAAAATAAAGTAAGTTTTAATCTCAGTTTTAAAATGTGTATATTTTCAAAAATGTCAGTCACTTTTTTAAAATCCAAAGTAAAAAAAAAAAAATTCTTTTAGCCACTAGTGTTCTGTTCTGCCTATAAAATTTTTCTAAACCAGGAAAATTAATTCATTTTTACAAATATCTTCATGGTTTTATCTTACACTTAAGATTATATTAAAATGATTAAAATAGTTTTTTTTAGTTTTAAAATATGTATCTAAAAAAGAGCAGGTGTTACTCATTCTAAAAATGAAATTAAAAGTTTTTATTTCTAACATTTAATTTTAGGTGTAGCCGCTAGATAAAAACAAATTTATTTAAGGGGAAAAATAACTCATTGATTTTCCTTGTTTAGAAGAAATTTATTTACAAAACCCCAAAACAGTTGACTAGCATACCAGAAAAGAATTGCCGTTATTTTTTTAAAACAAGGGGTTTCATTTTTAGGCTTTTTAAAAGCCACATCATAAACTAATTTCTGGAGAGCTATACCATTTTCTCTCTCAAAGGTGTTGTCCAAAGACACAAATATAGATATTTATGCAATGATTTCTTTCGTATTTTACCAATTTGTTAATAAATTGGGTAGTTATTTATAGTTGACAATTTATTCGAAAGCTTAATAAATAAGCTTTAATCAGAAACAAGCATCAGACAGTAGTTTCAATAATTTGAAAGTTCTTTTACCATACATTTATTACTATCAGTTGCTCTTTTTCATTTTGCTTACTTTATAATTTTTGAAGGAATTCCACAAGTCAGAGAAGAAATGAACATCTTCCTGGTTGTAGTTTAAGGTGTCTTCTAATTAAGTGTACAATTTCAAGAATATTGATTGGTCACTTTGATTTTGTGAAACAAAGTAACGTGTAAAATTTAGTCTTAAAAAAAAAAAAAAATTTTGCATTTTCATCTGTTCAAAGTAAAATACCATTTTAACTCACTGTAAAAAATAATTTAATGAATAAAAGCACATACAATTTACATATTTAGAAAGATTTTATTTTCTTTCCAGCCATATGAATATTTTTAAGATTAGACCAGAAATACATGAGAAATTGAGAATTGAATGGACTAAGTTGCAAACTTATCAATCTGAAATGAAATCAGATATCAATTGGAAATACTATCATTACACAAGAAAATGAATGGCTTCCTTAGAAAGCAAAAATACTAAATTTTTTAAAAATTTTTTTATAAGCTTTCCAACCCAGGCAAGGCTGAAAGCCACTAGCATGCAAGGGGTTACAGAGGATTTGGAGCAAGAGCAGATAGGAGTGATAGAGGAAAGGATGTGGAGAAGGTAGATAGATCAATGCAACTGGAGATGTCGATTGACATTACATTTGAATAGTTGGAGATTATAGTTGTCAGGGAAACAGGAATAGGGAAGGGAGTTCCACAGGCATGAGGTGCGAGATATGAATTAAAAACCGAATAAAAAAAACGCGGTATCAAAAAAACAACAATACCGAAACACAAACTGACCAACTCTAATATAAAGTGAGTGGGACATTTAGCAGTTATTATACACCTGGTTATTGTCACAGTCATCAAATCATGCATCTGTCTCTCTTCCATTTAACGCAATGACAAAATGTTGTCAGGGATAAATTATTATTGGTTTAAACAAAAACAAACACACACACTTTACTTTCCCTTACTCTTTAGTAGAAAAGGTGTCAGGCATGAAACAGTTTCAGAAATGCATTTCAGTTTTTTTATATCACAAATAATGTACATACTTTTGTAGTACATTTTTAACCAATAGATGGATATATCTATAACTTTGAATGAAAAAGTGATAATCTTATAAAAATTCAAATTCTCACATTCAGAAGATAAAACAATTTGAAATTTCTAATGTAATTTAAGAATTATGAAAATAATTATATAAATTATTATTTTAAAATAATAGAAATTGTTTATCTTCCTCAGCAGTTCAAACTGATATAAGTCCAATTTTTAATAGTAAAAAATTGTGAAAAGGATTATTTGCTTTTAAAAAATTTCTCAATTTGAAAAGTGTGTCACTAATGTTAAGTGTAGAGTTGTGAAACAGTAAAATATTTAAGAGGGTATTAGTGAACAACATCTTATATACTATTCAGCATTTAACAAAGATGAAAACTATGACACTATTGAGGGAAAATTTTTGGACAGTGTATATTCAGTCCAAAAAATGAGAGATTTAAACAGATTTTTGAAATCAAGCTGATGTGGAATCTTCTACATCAGCCTTTCACCCCTTTCGGAAAGATGTTGGTTGGTTTGGTTTTATGGGATATCAACCACTGTAGGTCATTTAATGCCAAATTTAGTTCACATATATATATATATATATATATATATATATATATACATGTAGTACTTGTAAACGTCTATAAGCTAGAGCTTATTTGCTTGCACACTGCAAAATAATAACAGGTATTACTATCTAGGACAAGGATTTCCATTTAGTATAGACAATTTGTTTGCACAATGTTAGAAAGGTAGCATATATTAATTACACATATTCTCAATAGAAGACCAATTCTTTTCAGGAAGTTTATTATATGACTTGGATCAATTTTTGTAAATAGTTCCTTTGTACTCTTAATGTTGTAGAACTTCCTTCAAATGTGTGTAAGGTTTGTGCATTCTATCAGTATATGTTTTACTGTGAAGATCTGTGTCCGTCTTTGTGTAAGTGATTGTATGAATTGTAATTTCTAATGTTTAGCTGAGTTAGCTTTTATGTTTTTCACTGGTCCCATGCTCCTCCACCCACCATGGAGTCCAACTTATGTTGTGAATAAACCAATGGCTGAGACGGGGATACAAAACCAGTATACTCACACCAAGGGTATGTTTCTGAACCTCTATCAAACTCTCAAAAGTCTTATCTCTCGACACGATTGACCCTCAGCCCCGCCTTCTAGCATATATAATAGAGGATTGGAAATAGTTCCGCAAGAGTAGATTGATAGTTCTACACGAGCAGAGTGTATAACATGATCGGGAGAAAATAAAGACAAATATATATGCTAGGGCATGTCGGGACTAGCCGATTGATCGGATCGGGCCTCTCCGACCGCCTGTCTAGCCCAGATAAGGGCCAAAGTGGAGTGTTGCAGTACCATGGCCACTTTTTCCTGGGTCATGGATTGCTCAGCCACCAGGATCCCATCTCCAAGCATTACGGGTCGCCACCCACGGCCAACAGGTGGCCCCATTGAGAGGCTTTTACTCTCTGCAGAGGGGGGCAGTCAACATATTCAGACATCCTGCCGAAGGTGCAAATGGCCTATTTAACCCATAAGTGGGACCCTATATTGTTGGATGCAGTTTATCATACCCAGGACAGTCGTAAAGATGTATTCTTCCCTAAAAAAAAGCCTTAAATTCAATCTTCTATTGCTTAAGAAACACTAAATTGTAGCAAAGCCAAAAAAATTCTCTCCCCCCCCCCAAGCTCCCTGGAGCTGATTTTGATACACCAAAGTCTATAAAAACAACTGCATGACTAAATTCGGTCAGTCAGTCATTGAGTTTCATGAGATGCTACCAAATTCCCCGTGTGTCAATTCACTTAAAAATTGACAACAAACTCAACACAGCACTCAATCAACCATTGTCCGTGTGGTAATCAACATCTACAATTGACTTAAAAAGTGAATGTTTTCATTACACAAAAGTAAATTGTACATTTCATCAATTTAGCCTATCAGTTAAAGGCAAACAACTCTTCACAACTTAAATTCTAACTCATAAGTAACACACGCATACACACTAGCATTTGAACGAACACATTTGAGATCTTTCTTTGCAGAAACCAAATTATTTTATTTTTCCTAACAATCCAAAACCATCAACTTTTATTAACCACATTTCTGCATGAACATTCTTCATAACATTATCGCAATTGTCACATCAACAAACATCCTGTTTATTCTTGCATGTATATCTATTGTATATATAAAAATCTCTTTATTGTTGGATCTCTAACCACTGCATTTTAAGTAATTTCTTGCAATGCAAATTTTCCTTATATTCTTTGTTTAATCTACATGTTGTGGAATAATGCATTATAAACACGCATAATCTTTGTCTTAGATAAATTTACCTTTTCATACATTTCACTCAGCATACAACCCGCAACACTGGTATACAACTCTGAATTTATAAGATTCAAAAAATAAATAGCAAAAATAGGAGCAGTATTCAAATTAAAAAGTTTGTTTCAATAGGACTTTCTGGAAAAGGATCTCTAGAAAACAAATTTCCTTATTTAGTCTAAATTATCAAGTTTGTCAGAAAAATTATCAACAAAATTATGTCCAATAATGATAAATATTGTTCTAGGTTAAAGAATTTTGTTGCAAATATAAAAAGTTTTAATTCTTTTAGATGTTGTAAATTAAGGCTGAAAATAATTCTAAATACTCAGATTGGCTAGATATGAGATAAAATTATATTCTTTTTGTACTAGTGTAAAAGTTACAAACAGTAATTATCAAAAAAATAAATAAAAATAATGTAAATTTAACCTATGTATATAAGTTTGTTAAATCAAACGGTCACATCTGTGTGTTATGTCCCCTTAAACACCTGTCAGGGTGAGTGGAGTTAATTTCACTGCAATACCCTCTTCTTAGTCCATGTTTCTGAGTAAGTAACATTCTTTCATGGTAATCTCATTTTTGCCATCTTCATATCACAGGGTGTTATAAAGCAAACATTGAAAAACAAAATTTCTTTTACCTCCCGTGAGCTTGGCTATTTCTAAGAGTGATAGGATTTATAAATTTAATTGTTTACTAGATACAGGAAGCCAGAAGTTATTTTTCCAATTCTGTGCATAAAAAAATTAAAATACAAAAATTTCTGCAGAGTATAAGGTAAAAAATTGTATTGAGGTTCTCAAAGAAAATTAAGAGAAGTAATGTTGGATATAATATTCCTTAGAGATTCTCGTTCACATTCTTATTGATGATAATCTTTAGAGTTGATCGGTTTGGCAATTTATGTTTTAGTATAGGTTTTCATTTTTTTTCCCTTGATCCAGTTGATATCTGATTTCGTTTTAGATTGATAATTTTGCAACAGAGTCCGTTCAACTTGTAATTTCTCATGTATTTCTGGACCAATCTTAAAAATATTCTTATGACGGAAAATAAAATAAAATAATCCTTCTAAATATGTAATTTGTATGTGCTTTTTCATTGAACTATTTTTTTTACAGGGAGTTAAAACGGTATTTTGCTTCAACCAGTCAAAAGTGCAAAACTTTTTTTTTTTTAGACTAAATTTTACACGTTTCCCAAAATCAAAGTGATCAATCTTTATCAATATTATTGAAATTGTATACTCAATTAAAAGACACCTTAAACTACAACATGGAAGATGTTCATTTCTTTTGACCTGAGGAAGCGAATTCCTTCAAAAATTATGAAGCAAGCAAAAAAAAATAAAAACAGTAGAAAAAGAAAAAAGCAACTGATAGTAATAAATGTGTGGTAAAAGAACTTTCAACTTATTGAAACTACTGTCTGACACTGACTAGTGGCTAAAAAAAAAGAATACCTTTTACTTTGGGTTTTAAAAAATTGACTTGCAATTTTGAAAAGATACACATTTTTAAACTGAGATTAAAACTTACTTTATTTTTTTAATATCTAATTTTAAGTGTATTCGCTAGATAAAAATTTTATTTGTAGAAAACAAACAATTTTACACTAAAGACTCGCATATCTTGGAATATACACACATTAAAAGTGAAATTAAGAACTATTTTTATTCTTAAGGTGCATTTCCTAGATAAAAACCAAGTGTATTTATTAAAAAAAATCTTCATTCATTTTTCTTGTTTACAACAACTTTATTTCATTGCTGGCATACTGGCTTACTAGAGAAAACAAATACAAAAAATCCAACTTCATAAAATTTAACATGAAGACGAAATAGGGAACTATTTTTATTTTTACTCACTATTTTGTCACTTAATTTTATCACAAACTTTTTTTTTGAAAAGTGAAAAATAGATTTCAGACGACATATTGCGTTTCCTTTTTTCTTCATTTCTTTTGTAAACAAATAGATTTCACATTTATTTCCTAAAACTAGTCAAATTTTTTTTTTTTAACATTTTTGTTCAATCTTTTTCTCTTACAATGGTATAAAATGTTGATAAAGTTTAATTTTAACATCTGAAAGTCTTTTTCAATAGTGTTTCTTTGGATATGGTCACTCAGTAGTGATAGCACTAAACCAAATGATTTAGATTTCGTAAAAATTTCAATGCAGTTTCATGGTGCTGAGATGAAACCAAAAAAGTTTTTTTTTTTTCTATTAAACCACCCATCTCTTGATATTAATTTTAAATATTGATGTAAAAAGACTTCAAATTTTAAAATTTAAATTAGCTGAAGATTTTGCAAAAATGTCACTACTGTCTCAGTTCATAGTTTATTGGGTGTAGATCCAACTTATTTAAGGGGGCCTGTGCACTTAGTCAAATGCTTAAATGGTTCAGCTTGACAAATTCCTACTGAGATAATACTCTGAAAATATTAGAGCATTTCTCATTTCTGTATCAAATGGTCTCTTACAAAGCTTCTCAGAAGTATAATTTCAGTGTCAAAATATTTCAATAGCCATTTCTGTTGCTGGTTGCAACAAGATGGAATTCATAGTTTAATGTGGCCAAATATCATTCATCATGTGTAATTTTATGAACAATTCTTTAAGCAAAGAAAGAGCCATGTCTTGGTAGTAAAATCTTACCCTGGAGAACAAGTAGCTGACAATGTTGTATTTCAATGGAGATTTGTAGAAGAGATTTGAAGATTTCTAATTTCTCAATTTGAGAAATATTAAGATAAAAAAATGACTACTTACATTATTTATATTATTTGGAATGTTATCATCTTCATTGCTATATTCACAACATATCAATCGTTGTGTGACACTATTTAGCTATGGTAATTGGCAAAATAATTAACCATAGAAATTTAAAAAATGGGAAATACTTAAGGTGAGAAAGAGCTATATCGAAAGACAGACCGAGTGACAATTTAAAAAAAAAAAAAAAAGAGAAAAGATTTTATTTTATGTACGAAGAAAGTTACGTTTCGCGAAAGACAGAAAATCTGGAAGAGAAAGCGGGATTTAAGATTCTGTCAAAATTAATTAACGTTATGACAAGTGGGTGACGTGCCAAGGGAAACAGAATTCGGAAACGAATGACAAAGCCAACCACACATGGCGGGCATAAAAAAATTTCAGCTCCGGTCAACTGCATACAGGCAGAGAAAATCGATATTAGTTATATTTCAGAGATACCATTTGATTTTTAATTCCTGGTCCAGACAAAGAGAGCCATCTGGCATATGTACGGACCTTGGCATGAGAAAGGAGTCACGTAACAAAAAGGTATTAGTATTACTTATTCAAACTGTTGACGACAGACACAGCGTAAGTGAGCATCTGGTGATACGTGAATTTTAAGACACGAGAAAAAAATAAAGAATTTGATTCTCAGGTAAACACAACCACCGAGTTAAAAGTTGACTAGCAGAAAAACCAGGTGTCGGGTTTTGACAGTGATTAATGAGTTGGTAGAGATTCTGCTAAGTGGATTTTGGGTGGCTCAGGATAAGATATGATAAAAATCTAATTCTGGCAATGTGGAATTCATAAAAATTCTGGCCGATAAAAAAGAACAAGAAAAAGAGAATGTTTTGCTGGATAATAACTTTAAGAGGGCCAGTCTAGCCACACCCACACTGCTGAGCGATCATTGGCCAAGTGGTGGCATGAGTGATAGGCGAAGGTGAATGTATGAGAAAGGAGGGGAAGTTGTTAACACCCACTGAGAGGATTGGTATGAGATACCAATATGAGAAAGGAAGAGTCTAATTCTCCTCCGACCTCTCCTCACGGACGAGAAACCCCTCCTCTACACACACCCTAAATGGAAAATGATTAACCTTCCAAAAATGGGAGTAATTAATTTTCCTGTCCTGAGGACAAAAAGAATTCTTGTTGGGAATCGAGAATTATCGAGGAACCCAAACCACGTCCGGCCACACACCGGATTTTGGTTGGTGTCCATATAAACGAACGTCCCTGGGCATTCCAGCAGTGCAGTTCCAGAGAGTGGAGTTCTAGAGGCAGTTGAGTATGAGAGCAGTTGGGATTGCAGAATAGCACCTCGAAGGAGGTGACCAAGATTCCACGCCTTTCGACTTAGTCTTCCCCACAAAAGCAAGTTTTATTGAAGAACGGCTTAAGATACCAAAACTCGCTTAAGAAACGCAAAAAGTGTCATGAATCCATAGCAACAGGCTGGGAGAGAAACACACTCCTGTATTCAACAGACAGATAAAGATAATTGTTATTTCTCAACATATTTGAACCTCTTGAGTTTGTTTTATTATTTCTTTTTACTTACGTTTGTGCGGTATCACCTTTACCCTGGATTCAGCTTGCACTATGGCCTGACGCCCGATTGATTTCGCCTACCTAAGATCAAAGTCACACGTGGGTAGGTTAGACTGGAGATCAAAGCAGTTACTTCGGTAACCAGACGTTGGAGGCGAGCTGAGAACGACAAAGTTGATATCGAACCGGAAAACGACCAGATTGACCGAGACACAGGCTGGTGGCAGCGACAAAGAGCCAACCCCAAAAAGCTGGAAGAACCCTTACAGCTTCATGCCGCAACTGGGAATTGACCCCAGGCCGCCAGCGCAGTGTCACATATTGGCAACATGACCTGTGGACATCACATACTGGCGCTGCATATTGGTACCGTGGTAAACCAGGATTTGACTGCCAGTGGGTGTCACATATTGCTGCTGTGATGATTGGTGTGACGCACATGTTGGTGCCATATACAAGACCTCGACCCTAAACAAAACCGGCAGTGTCACATATTGGAGTCGTCACAAAGACATCGATCTAACCAGACAGCCAGTGTCACATATTGGTGCCGTGACCACCGGATTCGACCCTAAACCAACCACTGCCACAGGAGTTGCGGAAAATTTCGACCAGGACAACGCACAGCATCTCAAGTCGACAAACAGAAACAGACTAGAGTGGGAACCAAAGGACTTTGGTTAATTATAACCATACGGTTCCAGACCCTCTAGTACGACAGCCCGGAACCTGAGAAGAACGAGCTGGAAATCGTCTGTCAGGTAGGACACTTTTTTTCGGTTAATCTCCCAATTTCGATTGTTGCTGCTCTGATTGTGTTTCTTTGTTGTTTTAAATATATTTGACTATGATTCAGATAGGGTAGACATAGAGGAAGAAGGGGTTGAACAGGGATTGTCAGTAGACCTAAGGAAATTGTTGGGTGGACCGAGGGTTCCAGCCTTTGACGGTAGTTCAAAAGGTTTTTAGGGATTGGCTGGCAATTCTAGGTAAGAGCCGTGTGATATATGGACGCTCAGACCGAGAAACCCTATATTTGGCGTATGATGCCACCAGGGGAAAAGCATCAGAGTTCATAAAGGGACTCTTAGCTAGTGAGCCCCACTTGACATGGAAAGACTAGAGGTGTTATTGACTCAGGAGTTCGCTGACGAGTGGGCAGCGATAGAGGCTATGAGAGCCCTCCTGAAGATGAGGCATCCGAGGGACGAAACCCTTGGAGAATTGGGGACCCGAGCAGAGAAGCTGTCATCGTTGGCTTTCCCAGAAGAAGTGAGAAACAATGCAGTGATGCAGGCCCAGTTGGTCGATTTATATGTAGAAGCGCTCAGTGACGAGCATATTCGCCACAATGCGCTAAAAGAAGGGCCGATAAGGTTGTTGGTGGCAGTGGCACTGGCCAAAGAGAGCCAGGGTGTTTGGGAGAAGGTAAAAGGAGGTAGGAAGGCACAAGAGCAAAGTTGAGAGGTAGGAAGAAAGGGAGAAGGAGGGAAAGCCCCCGCGTGGAATCGAAGGGTCAAGCTGGAGGTGGAGGAGCCTGAGATATGGGAGAAGGATCCCAGAAGAGAGGCTTGGTCAACAAGGCATGAGTTTTATAAGCCCACGCCGGGTCAATATGGGCTGGTCTGCTGGACATGTGGGTATGAGGACCACAGAGCAGCGGACTGCCCGACAAAGTGTGGGTTGCCGCCAGACTTTGAGCAAGATAAATGTACTAGGTGTGGGAAGAAGGTACACCTAGCTAAGTGGTGAAGATTAAGAAAAGGTGCCCCACCGATATTATTAAAGAAGGCTGCGCCTGAAAGACAGAACCAGGGAAAAGCCAGTAGGCCACCCCGGAATTAAGAGAAAGGGTGGCCCAGTTAAAAAAAATGAACATGAAATGTTGGACATGTGGCCAGGAGAGCCACTTAGGTAGAGGGCAGGTCCTCCTAGGAATAAGAAGGAGGGTGGCCCAGTTAAAGAGAAGAAGCATAAAATGTTGGGTATGTGGTAGGTGGGCCACTTTGCAGTCAACTGCCCAACAAGAAGGTGCTGGTTTTGTAGAAGAGGAATTGTGATTCCAGAAACGGCAGAGAGAGACTGGGAAGGGTCCAGCCAGGACCACCCAGGTGGAGAAAACAAAGAACTCCCCTATGTGAGGAGGATGACGGAGATTTGTTGCTGCCGGCACCTATGGCTGGGATGACCCAAAAGTGGGAACCCAGGAGAAGGAAAGCCAAGGTGTTCTCTTCGCTGACGCAAGAGAAGGAGCAGGGGGTAGAGCAATGAAAGCTCTGATAGACACAGGAGTGTCTGTTTCATTGCGGAGAAAAAAAGAATACAGATGGGTGAAACAGAAGAAAGGGTTGCAGGAAGTGGATATAGAAATCACACAGGCAGATGGTGGTTCCCTGGCGGTAAAAGGGATGGCGAGGCTCCCTGTAAGGGTTAGAAAATTGAAAAGTACCCAGAATTTCTACGTAACCCTCAGTCTGTGCACGGAAGCAATCTTGGGAGAGGATTGGCTTCAGAGTCAGAGGGCTCGGATAGAGTTCAACTCCACTGTGTTGGTAGTAAATGGCGAGAGAACGCCATTGGGAGGCCCACCGGAAGAAGTTATAACAATAGTGGTGGAGGAACATATAAAGCTACCCCCCAGAACAGCGGTGTTGGGCAAAGGTAGGCTAATGACAGGGAAGAGAATGAAAAAAGGAACCCTGCAATTGGTCCCTGTAGAAGAGAAGGGCCCAGAGGAGAATGAGGTAACTGTGTGAGGCAGTAGTAGAGGCAGCTGAATTAGTGCCCATTATGATAGTGAACCAGGCCCACAAGATGATAATGGTCAAGAGAGGAAATAGAAAAGGCACTACAGTGAAATTCGAGGAGACGCAAGGAAAACACGTTGACGAAGAGATTGGCACCTGATCAATTTAGGGCCAGAGTGGGAGGTCTGCTAAGAAATAATCGGGACGTGGTGGCCAAATCAGATAAGGAATTAGGCCAGACCCACACAGTAAAAATGAAGATCGATACCGGCGATCATGCCCTGTGAAATTGAAGCCTTATAGAACACCTGTTCATAAGAGACCCCTAGTGGAAGAGGCAGTAGAAGAGATGTTGGAAGCTGGGATGATAGAAAGATCAATTTCCCCTTGGAGCTTTCCAATTGTGATAGACAAGAAAGATGGCAGGCACCATTTTTGTGTGGATTTTAGGAAACTGAATTCCATATCTAAGCCTTTTTGATGTCTGCGCGAGTATAAATAGAACCCGCTCAGTTGAGGTAGGAACTCTTCAGTAGACAGCAAACCTGGTGACGAAGACGAGAATTTGACAAGCTTCAAATTAACAGCAAAGGGAAAAAGTACTCGAATTCAACAACACGAGTAAAACCTCGAATTAACGAAACATTACCCCCTCAACAGCAAAGAAAAATACTCGAATTCAACAACAATGCAAGTAAAACTTTGAATTAACAGCAAAAGAAAAAAGTACTCAAATTCAACAACAACGCGAGTAACAAACTTCGAAAATAACAAATTATTTCGAAAGAAATGGCTCTCTCTATGCCAACAATAGAGCCCCTAGACTGGGAAGACTCCAACCAAGAGCAAGCATGGAGAAAATGGAGTGAACATCTCGAAGACACATTTACAGCGTTTGATATAACAGATGATAAATGACAACTATCACTCTTTCGATTTTACTTCGGTAACCAGAGGTTGGAGGCGAGCTGAGAACGACAAAGCTGATATCGAACTGGAAAACGACCAGATCGATCAGGACACAGGCTGGTGGCAGCGACAAAGAGCCAACCCCAAAACGCTGGTGGAAGAACCCTTACAGCTTTGTGCCACAACTGGGAATTGACCCCGGGCCGACGACACAGTGTCACATATTGGCGCTGTGGCCACCGCAACGACACCAGTGGGCGTCCCATATTGGTGCCGTGGTAAACCAGGATTCGACCGCCAGTGGGTGTCCCATATTGCCGCTGCGACGATCGGTGTGAGGCACATGTTGGTGTCGTATACAAGACCTCAACAAAACTGGCAGCGTCACAATTTGTTGCCATGGCAAAGACATTGTCCCGCGATCCTAAACAAAGCCGACGGTGTCACATATTGGAGTCGTGACGAAGACATTGATCCTAACCAGACAGCCAGTGTCACAGTTGTACACTCCGGTCTTCTTCAAGTGATTGGAATTTCAAACTGAACTCTCTATTTCATCTACAGAGATAGATTGTTCTAGTGCCATGCCTCACAAAAGAGGATCCATCATGACCTGGATAAATCCTTCACACATGAATTTGATACAGTCAAGGCGCACCAAATAAAAAAATTAAGTAGATTGAAAGATCAGAAGGTGACTACACGGTCCATCACCCACCAGTAAAGGCAGTAATCAACATCAGTCAATACCAACTGTGTGCCTCTGAGGAGTCAGTACTAAACAAGAGTCAACTTCACTACAACCATCAGGCGGATACCATACTTGGACATCATTGCTCAATTCGAGGAAATAGCCTTGAATTTCCCTCAGGCTTAGGTGGATGAACTAAGATGAAAAATGAGACATATACTGGAGAAAGCTAATCAAACATCACAAAACTGGAGAGACTGGCAATTAGAACCCTACAGATGAATGAAAACATCATCCTACTACCAGGTGACAAAGGCAATGCAACTGTAGTGATGAACAAAACAGAATATACAGAAAAACTGGAAGACATTGTGAATGGTAGCTACAGTAAAGTAAGATCCTACAATGAAAACAGAATACAAACTGTCACAGATCCTAATCAAGAACAGGGACCACTTCACACCTAAGACATACAGGCAGTTGTCACCGCATCACACCAACCGACCTCACATATATGGTCTCCCAAAAATGCACAAAGACAGAATTCCACTCAGGTCAATTGTTAGCTGCCAAGGCTTTGTGTACCACTCCGAGTCACTTCCGAGTAGATATAAACAAACCATTAATAGGAGAGTCACCATCGTATCTCTGGAACTCTGCCCACTTTGTGGAAATAATGATGCTCCCATCCAATCCAACCAGATGGTGAGTTTGTTCACCAAGGTACCCACGGAAGAGGCACTCTCAGAAGTCAGGGGGAGACTGGCCTCTGTCTCATCCCTAGGAGAACAGACTAGTATACCAGTAGATAACCTGATGGAGATGCTGATTTTCTGTACACAAAAAGAATGAAAGAAAAAAGAAATAAAAGTCATAAGTGGCAACCCAGAGACATATGAACAAGAAATGGTCAGTATAAGCAGTACCCTACAATGTAACAACTACCCTAGGTACATAGCAGCAGCTCCAACAAACTGAGATAGAAGGGTTCAAGAGGATAACAGCACTCAGAAAACAGCTTCAGTCTGCCTACCCTATGTGAATGGATTATCAAAGAAAATACAAAAAAACCTGTGGCCCATGAAATAATCTTCAAAAGTGATTCAACACTACCCAAAAAAAAACTTCTCCAGAGTAAAACTCCCCCATAGAGGAAAACATAACTAAGGACTGTGTGTACGCCATCTCATTCAGCTGTGGTAAGAAATATAAAGGAGAAACAAGCTGCCCCTTAAGGTAAAACTTCAAGAACATTGCAAAGCAGTAACACGATGGGAAATAGAAAAATCAGGCATAGCTAACCACATATGCAGGGACAAGGACAAGGTTGAAATAATAGAGAACATTACTAGAAAATAGGAAAACTTAAGGAATCAGCACAGATGCTAGGCCACAAAAATCTGCTGAGCTGACCAAGCATAGAAATGAATACAATATGGGAACCAGTAATAAGGAGCACAAGAGAAAAGCAACAAATAACTACAAAAAATTGCAATATAAGCTGATAAAAAAAAAGAAATAACAGAAAAATTTCAATATGAGCACTGATAAAAAACAAACAAAAAAAAATTGTGACATTAGATTTATAAGTTCCAAAAATTCATATATTGCCCAGTGGATAAAGGTATTGGTTAGACCCAGTGACTAGACCCAAAGAGTTGTGAGTTCAATACCAAGCTAACAGCAATGGTGAAGCAAAAACTTTGATTTTTTATTTCCCTTTAACTCAAAAAAATTGAGTTAAAGGGAAATAACACCCAGAAGATGTGGAACCCAGTGGTTCAGTTCGGAATTCCAATCACCTGAAGGCCAAAACGTTGGAAAAATGCTATCAGATGAAGATAACAGTCCAAATAATGTAAATAATCATTATGATTATTTACAGTATTTGGACTGTTATCTTCATCTGATAATCCTCATATATAAAAATTAAAAAAAAAAAAAAGTTTAAATTTTTCTATCTGGAATGCATCTGGCTAAATTATACTGTCAACACATGACCAAAAGAAAAAGAAAGCGTACATTCTGGTTAATCTGTTGACACTTAATTCTACCTTCTCTTTGGGTTTGCTATTTTTACATTTTCTGAAAATTCTGGGCTCTTTATTTTAGAATGCTTCTAAAATATAAGCATTGATATATCTTTTATAATAAAGCTAGATGAGAGTTTGTAAGTATATAACAAAAATAAATATCAATCTCACCTTTTTAAGGGAAAGCACTTTAATCCCTGTGTTTTCAGTTTGAAATAAGCAAATACTAGACAAAAAAAAAAAAGAAAAAAAAAAGAAGAAAGAAATTTAAAAAATGTTATTGCTTTTGCATACAGTGATGGACTAATTTTCTGTTTGAAAATTTTCTTTAAATTCTTTTTCATTTTTGGTAAATTCTGTTGGTTTAAATGCATTTTCAGATTGAGGAATTGGAGAGCCGAGTTCAAATTCCAGTAGAATCCATTACATTCACTTACATGCTAATACTCTTGGGAAAGGTATGAATCCTCTTCTTCCCCCAGCTATAGGTAAATAGCAGGACAGACCAGATTCTATAGCCTTGTATGGTCTACTGCAGAAAGAAATGGCAACCTACTGAGGGAAAAATCTGCCTCATCATTCATGTATCAAAAGATACATGACCGACTTAAGCGTGTATCATGCATGGCACATAACTGACTGATAGGTGAATCTCACATCTAAAACAACAAGGATGGTAGAAAAAAGTCCATATCGCAAATCCAAAAGCCAGGAAAAATGAGTAGTATAGAAATCAGGAATCCAATGTCAAGTCCAAGAGGCCAAATAGTGTAAAACAATCCAACTTACAGATTCTAATCCAACAAACTTGCTCTCAAACCCAAAAATAAGCTGCCTTGTCAAGAAAAGCAATGGCTTTTATTGTGGTAAACCATGTGGTAGCCAGTGATAATAACAAAAATTACTATATATAAGGCAGCAATTATCTAGGATTTATTTTTTCCTTTTCTTTGGCAAAAGGTGCACAGGGCACAAACTCTTTTTTGAGGGAGGTGCTTTGCCTGTTTGCCACAATAGGAAAATTGCAAGATGATATAGTTATTAAAACAAAAGATTTAAACAAATAAAAATTACATGTAAAAGTAAAAAGGAAATCTAACATAACTAGAATGGTATGTTGCAGTGCACAACTGTCTTTAAGGTAGAATTCTAATCAGAGATTCGTTTTTTTAAGAAAAAATATTTAGATTATTGTACATCTGAAAAGTGACTTTTTTTAAAATAAAGGTCTGATTAATTAATGATATTGAAAAGCAACAAAAATCACAAATATAAAGAATCAACAGTAAATAAATTCAATCTCAATAAGTATGTGAGTAAGTAAGTAAAAAAAAAAAAAAAAATTCTGACAAATTTTACAAAACTGAAATAAAAAAGGTAATTGGATCATAAGTTTTTAAAAATATTTATTCAAATTCTGCTAAATAAAAATTGTTGGCAATGAGAAGGCAGTGGTTAGGTTTCTCAAGCTGGGCACCATGAAAAACATGGCAGTTTGTGTTTTGTTGGATGTTCAGTAGTGGTTGATCACAGGATGTGGTCCAAGTCTCCCTGTCGTTGCTGTACCAAGTGGTGGATTTGTTTTTTCAACTTTCACCAGTGCCATTCCATGCCAGCAGGTCAGGACACCACCTGGCTAGCCTTTGCCACACTAACAACCCAACCAGGTGAAACCTATTGTAACCTGGAACATCCTCATACTACTCACAACTGGCACAGTAACACTTCTTTCCTACAAGCTCTGCCTACAACATCACTGCTCTTTGTGGGTTCATTAGACAGTCAGCAGAACTGCTAGCAATCATTTCTTCCTCTGGAGCAGGTCACCTGACAGAAAAGGACGAGGTGAAGTGGTGATCGCCATATCCAGGATTGCACACTGATCCCCGATTAGCAGAGAGCCTGTGATCAACCACCTTATTACCGGCTTCCTCTACCATTATAGGAAGATGACCATCATTGTCACCTATGCCTAACCAATGTTGCTGACAACCACCAGAAGACATCCTTCTACAACCAACTCCACTCAATACTCAAATAAGTTCCCAAACACAATTTTTCCATCCTGCTCACCAATAAGTAAAAGGAATTAATAAAATTTATGTTTAAAATATATTAATATTAAAAATAGATTATATTTCTTTTATTTATTTTTATAAATTAGTTTTAGGCTATTATCTTTCAAATAAAACTAAAATTATACTCAAAAGAAAACATCTTAAATGTTTTTGTTTTTTTACCAGTACCTTGTAGGTTATCCTCACTTGGCTTTGCCAGATTTGCCAAGATGCCATTGAATGGCACTGTTAAGCAGCTATAAAACAGGACACTTCCTATCTTCTTTCTCTTCTTTCTAGCATGTGGTAAAAAGTAATACCAGTACAGGACTTGATGTCAATATGGGGATATCTTTCTCCCTCTCTGACTGAATCTCTCTCTCTCTATCACACACAATTTTAATTTTGTCTTTATTTTTGGTTATATTTGCATACATACTAACATATTTTCTTAGTTAATCAGTCAATAGTTATAATAAAAAAAAAAAGCACATGAAAATATCACCTTTTAGAAAATTAATTGTCACTGCTTTTAGTCAAACTAAGCAACAATCTAGAACAAATGGATCAGTATAATTGAAACTTAATGGTAAACAGCAGTTAAGCTAAACAGTTGACTAAATGAAACTGATAGGCACAAAGAGTGCTGGTAATTACTGTTGGGAAGAATGAATTCTAACCTATTATATTCAATAAATACCACTATAGATGTCCAACCCCCCCCCCCCACCAAAAAACACATTTTAAATAATTTAAATGTCTTCTTTGAAGTTAAATTTTGGTTATCTTTGAAATATAATGACTAATACATTAAAACATATTATATAGTTTTTAAATATTTTTAAAATATTGGCACTGTCACTTAACTTTTATATCTCAGATTATTTCTTGTTTTTATTTTCCAAAGGGTAAGGGTGCATCTATCATTTTTATAGTTATTTCTAGTTATTTAGTTGGTTCATATATTTTTAGATCTTGTAAATATAAAATTATTCCTGTAAATAAACAATCTAATAAATAGTGTTTAATGCTTTTGTTGTTAATTATAAAGAAAATGTATAAATTCAGTTTTATTAAAATTCTACAAATATTTTTTAAAACAATAAGAATTGCCAAGGAAATATAAAGTAACAGCAGTGTCAAAAGAAAAAGTATTCTGCTCTGTGGAACAAACTCCCAAGCAGAGGTTTCCACAATTTTAACCTGATGAAGTCTAGAGTTAATCTTCCCCTCCTATTCATATAATTTGTTAAACTTTGCACATACCTTCACTAAATTTTCAGTACTTATTCTTTGATGAATAAAATGTACATTTAGAAGGTTATTTTATTAGAAAACTTAGTAGAAATAGAATTTTCAGGTCAGTGACAACCCCTTTAATTAGGTACCTCTACAGATACTAAAAAATGAGAATACGATGATGAAAAAATGACCCAAACTTAATAGAGACAAAATTTTATCAAAATCTTAGTGTTATTAAAAGGAATGACAAAAGGATTGAAATTATATTTTTTTATCCTTTATAGTACGTTCAAAATGTTGGTTAAAAACTGGAAATTCTTGCAAAAAAAAAAAAAAAAAAAAATCCAATAATTGTTGGATCTTAATGAAACTTTCAAAACTTTCGGGACTTATTCACAAATGAATTAAATTATTTTAGAAAATCTTGGTAAAAACCTTTTTATTTTTATAAATGTGTTACCCCCACTCCACACATTTAATTTTATGAAATCAATAAATTAATTTCTGTACCAGTTATATTTAAATTAGTTATAAACAGAACTCCTTGGAGAATTTAAATCATTTCTTTTTTTTTTCTAAAATAGCATCAAATATCTCAAAGGCCTTCAACAAGGTGTAACTATGGAATCACTGAAAGAATTTTCTTAATTATAAAGTCCTTCCTAACAGGTAGATCCCTGAAGGTAGTTATTAACAGTCAGTCCTACAAGGTCCTGGCAGTCAATGGAGGCATCTCTCAGGTGTCAATTCTTGGACCAACCCTTTATCTGATTTACATAAATGATATCTGCCTAATATACTCAGATCATTTGTAAACAACTATGCTGATGATACGATATATGGGCACATCTCTAAAACAATCAGAAATTGGCAGCAGACTGCTCTTCTGATCTAGCACTAATTTCCCACTGGGAGGGGGGCTGGCTGATTACATTCAATGCCTCAAAGACCAAACTAGTTATATTCTATCACCACCAATCAAACCCTCGACTACTGCCAGCCATGATGAATGGATGTCTCATCAAGGAAGCATCATGCCTCGAGAGTATTGGGCCTCAAACTCACACCTGACCTCAAGAGGAACTCTTATATATGATCCATCACTAAAAATGCAGGTAAAATCATCGGCTCCCTCTACCACTCCAGTAAATGCCCAACTTCTCATGCTACCTTTATAAGAGCCAGATTAGGCCAAAAATGGAGTACTGTTGCTGTATTTGGATAGGAGTTGACCACTCCTCACTTTCCAGTCTTGATATAGTTCAAAAGCATCTCAGAGTCCTTGTTGGAGAATTGTTTTCCACCCTCTTTCTCACTGCTCTATTGCTACTTCCATGGAAGACAAACTACATTTCTTGGTTTCTCTAGGTCTAAACTTCATCATTAAGATGTGCCATGCCATTTACATAATAGCAAACCACCCACATTCCCTCTGTATTTCATAAGTGAGAAGTTCCACTCAAACAGCTTTCTGCAAACCACTGTTCTGTGGAACTCTCAAGAGAATGTTTCTGCAATCTTAACCTGTTCAAGTCTAGAGTTAACCGTTATCTTCTGCTCCTATCCATATAAACTACCCTTAATGTAACCCCTTACTTAGAGTGGCCTCTGGGTCTTATACAGGGTGAATCTTCAGTATCTGTCTATATTTCTGAGATGAGATATTATGTACACTATTTACATTATTCAGACTATTGTCCTCATCTTTGTCGCCATATTTATTACAAGAGGAGGACAACGACATTCAGAAAACAGTTTGCCTGCCTTATATGAAGGGGTTATCAGAGAAAATACAAAGGATCTGCGGTTCATATAACATCAGGACAACCTTTGTCAGAAATTTAATTTCTGTATCTATCTTTCTATCTCTCTTACTTCTTTCCTCCTCTTCTTTTTTCCCCCCTGCGTGCAGTGTAAGAACTGCTGCTGCTGTGTCACGTGGCGAAATCGTGTCTAACAATTGGTCGTACATGATTTTCCCGCTTGTTTTCGATTAGAGGAATCTAGTCAGAAAAGAGGAAAAAGGGGACTTGCTTAAAGACCCGGACTGTTGCTCTGAAGGAAAGGTGTTCGCAGTGTGAAGACGAAAGTCGTCTTGTCTTGCGACGAGAAAAGGACTTACTTGGAAAGTCTGCTGAAAAGGTGTGTTCGCAGTGTGAAGACGATAAGTCGTCTTGTGACGGAAAGAAACTTGCTTGAAGAGTCTGTTCCAGTAATCAAGAGGATTATTGTTCAGCTACCAAGGACAAGTCAGTAAAGACTTATCAAAAAAAAAAAAAAAAAAAAAAAAAAAGTCAAAATAATTATTGTAAAGATGATTTTACAATAGAACATTCGCATTACCGGATTATCCACCATCTTGCTTTCCAAGGAGAGCAACTAAAAATATCTAAAAAGCCTTTCTGCTGGCTACTATAAAATACTAAAATTTTTTTTAGAACAGTAAGTCTAACTTTTTTCCCCCTCTTTCCACTATCTCTCTACCTCTTTCACTCTCTCTGAACTGTTGTTGGAGTCCTTTTTAAGGGCTCGCCAAAGGGACGTTTTTGGCAGTTATTTTCAAGTTGTACCAGTGAACTTTAACATCAGACTATTTTTCCTTCCCCCCCTCATTTTTTTTCTTTTTTTTTCTTTTCCCACAATAAATTTTATAGCTATTTCAAGTGTTTTTTTCCTTCTTCTCGCTTGTTATGGTTGTATAATTATGGTTTCAGGTCTCTGTTAGCTGTGTTACTCGGGATTCCCGTCATTGGATGTAATGACAAAGTTTCCCAACCTTTTTTGCGTCAAATTTAGCTGTTACTAAGCCAAATTTCGACATTCTGCCAAAAACTGTACGAACGCTGCTAGGTGTCTATATGAACTAGTAGTATTCTAACCCAATGGTTTTCTGCTCCTATCTTACTAAGATTTGGGGGTGAAGCCATTTCTGTCAGTCAACAGGCTTGGGGTTGTTCTATAGAGCGATTCTTTAATTGGACGAAATTAAAAGATATCGTTTTTGCTCAAGCTTGAAATAACTCTTAATCTTTATGTACACTTGACTGTAACTGCCGTCCCTTCCTTTTTTGTGTTGCAAAGGTTTCCTGTTGAAAGTTTAGTTGGCGGGCTTTTGTAAGCCGCTATCTTATCTTGCATAGATCCATGTATTAGGCGGGTGTTTTGGGGCGCCAAGAAATAAGTGACGTCTTTGTCTGTTGTATTCCCCTCTCTGTCATGAATAGTGAAAGGTTAGGTGGGGAGGAACCAATTAAAATGGCTGTAATAAAATACTAGTGGTGTTTGAGGCTCTGGAATCCTCAGAGGTAATAGAAGACACTAAATATTCCTTATACAAGGGTCAGATAAATGATTATCTTGCGTCTGTGGCTCTTTTGGAAGAGCAAATAGTTGATGCTTATTTGTCTGAAGGTGTTGAAGAGGATATAGTCGAAACTTTTATCAAGGATAGTGCGTTGTTCAGAATACAAGCATTAGAAAAATTATCTAAGTTAAGTCCTAATAAGGTTAAAGACAGTGATCCTAGTTTGAAAACTAGCAGAAGAATCAAGGGTGTAGATTTAACCCCTAAAATAGAATGTCCTAAATTTAATGTCAAGGATTTAGAGACAGACAAGTTAGCCATTTTGAACTTCCACAGAGAATTTTTGAATTGTGTTTCCAATCTAGATAGCGATACGCTGAGATTGGTAGTTCTGAAGAGTCATCTCACTCGTTATGCTTTTCAGGTAATAAAACATTTATCAGTGTCTGATGAAAATTATGGAGTAGCATTGCAACTGCTTTCCAATGAATTTTTGGACGAGAACTGTATCGTAGACTCGGTTTTCTCTTCCTTGTTAAATGTGGACCGTCTGTGTAATAATACGGTTGTGAAGAAATTCCTGATTGATGTGAAGACTCAGGTATATGAGTTGAAAAACTCATTCGGACTAAATTTTCTGGAGAGTGGTACTCCTGGAAATCGCTTGTTAAGTCATGTCATATTCAGCAAATTGCCTGCCTCGTTTAGGTTGAAATTAGTACATAAGGTGAATAACAATTATCCTTCGTTAGAACAAATTCTAGATAATAGTACAGATATCTTTAGAACTTTAGAATTTTGCAGATATGATTTAAGAAATCGTAAGGTAGAATTTTCTAGAAGTCCAAATTCAAGCCTTCCTTTCCTGAGAAAAGACCCGCCACTTTGGAGAATTTCCATGTAAAAACTTACAAGATTAAATACAAATGTTGTTTCTGTAAAAGCAATGATCACTCGGCTCGAGTGTGTAAATCTTACCCTACTCACAAGGACAAGTTAAAAAGATGTAGTGAGTTGAAAATTTGTGCTAGGTGCACTAGTTTCCTTCATATCGAAGATATATGTCCTTTTAATGGAAAAAGGAATCTGTCTTATGTTGGTCTTGCAATAGACCTGGACATTTAAGCATTATGTGTCCTACAGCTGTTAAGTCTGTAGTTGCTTCGAACGCATGTTGGTTGACCAGCAGTGCGTCCTTGCTACCAGTAGTTAACATTTCTGTAAATCTGGGTAGTGAAAATGTTACATTTAATTGTCTGTTGGATACGGGTAGTGAGAGATCCTACTTATGCAAGGAATTTGCGAATAAGTATGCTGACAAGTTCTCTCCCTTGCAGTTGCAAGTTTCTCATTAAAACATTCTTAGGTGATCAAGTGAGAAATTTAAAGGAGGTTAGTTTCAGTGTGAATTTTCATGATGAATCAAGGCCTGTATCTTTTTTGATTGATGAACATTTAGACATGTCCTTTAAGATGGAAGGACTGGGTGATGTAATTTCTGATTTAAAGAAGAATAATGTGAAGTTGGCTGCTGATTTCTCAGAGATGAGAAATGATGTACTCAGAGTCCATGGTCTAGTAGGAATAGATGTTATAAAGTTTTTGGGACCCCTACAGCTCACTAATTTTAGAAACGGTTTTGCATTTGAGTTGCCCCTAGGAATGATTTTATTTGGAGACGTTGCCAATTTCAAACCCTGTGGTTCTGCGCAGGTACATTCTGATATGAATTACAATCGTGTTATCAGAGAATTCTCTTCGTGCAATGTCACACATGTTTATTTCGTTTTAGACCCTAAATCGAAATATTTAGACCCATGGAATAGTTTTGATGAAGCTACAGTTGATAGAAGTATTGAACAAATGTTTAATCTGGAATCTTTGGGAATAGTGGAGGAGACCTGTAGTGATTATGATAGGGTGAAAATTGATGAGTTTCGTTCTTCTATAGAATATAGAGACAACTGTTATTATGTTGGTTTATCTTGGGATTTAGATAAGCTGAATAAGGTGCCATCTAATCATAATGTATCATTGGCTGTTTTAGATAAGGTGGTAAATAAATTATCGGACAAGGGTTTGTACGCTGATTATTGCAAGGTATTTCTCGATCAGGAGGACGAGGGTATAATAGAGAGAATACATGTACTTCCTTCAGAATTTGCCAAGTATACTTGGATACCACATCGTCCGGTCTATAAAAGTGAATTGCAGTGCACAACAAAAATAAGGCCTGTGTTTAATTGCTCTCTGAGAACAGGTGGGAGGCCCTCGCTTAATGATTGTGCCTATTCGGGTGTAAATTTGTACACCGACATGTTAGAACTTTTGTTTAAATTCAGGACGAACAATTTTGTTCTCTTGGCTGACATTAGGAAAGCGTTTCTAATGATCAAGTTAAAAAATGAATTTGATAAGAACAGATTCTGCTTCTTTCTAAAATTGGAAGATAAGTTGGTGCGTTTCAGATACAACACACTAATTTTTGGGTTCGTTTCAAGCCCCTTTATCTTGAGCTATATTGTAAGGTATCCCGTAGAGAAACATGCCTATGGTCTGTGTAGAGACATGTTATTAAATAATTTCTTTGTCGATAATTTGGTTAAAACGCACCAATCCCCCGCTGACTTATTACAATTGTATATTGAAGCTGTTGCTACCATGAAAAAGGGCGGCTTCGAGTTGAAAACTTGTTGCAGCAATAGTGAGTTGGTGTCTAGTCGCATACAGTTAGACAACAATTTCTCCTCTCATGGGGGTGTCCTATGAAAAGGTCTTGGGTTATTGGTATAATCCTGAGTTAGACGAAATTAAAGTGTCTAGCGGTAGTGTTGAAAGAGTGGTCTCAACTAAAAGAGATATGTTGTCAGTCAACTCCTCTATATTTGATCCCTTGGGTCTTGTGCTACCTATAACTATCAAGGGAAAGATTATTTTAAGTCAAGTATGGAAGTTGGGTATCGCCTGGGACCAGGTAATTCCTAGCGATATTTTATCTTTATGGAATAAGTCTCAAAAGAACCTCGTGAACATTGGAGACATCAGTTTTAGTAGGTTCAAACTGATTCTTCCGTTATTCTGATAATGTTCTGTGACGCTTCGAATCAAGCGTACGGAGTTGTAGAATATATGTACCAGCTGGGTAATGCTAGGTTATTTTTTGCGAAAGCAAAAGTTGCTCCATCTGTAAAGAGAACTCTGCCTACTTTGGAGTTATTATCTGTTTATCTAGGTATTAAACATAACTGTTCTAACAAAGATGTTTCCTGCAATGTTTAAAGAAATTATAATAGCCGTAGATGCACAGGTGGTGTTGTCATGGTTGTTATCGGAAACAATTAACACCAAATGTCAGTTCACAAGAAATCGACTAAAAGATATAAAGTCTATGGTGAGTGAACTAAGTAATAAAGGTTATGTTATAAGATTTAAGTATGTGAGTACTGGTGAGAACCCAGCAGATTTTGTAACTAGAGGTGTTTCCTTGAGCAAGTTTATAAGGGAAAAGGATTTTTGGTTAAAAGGTCCTGTCTGGTTGCAGAAGGATTGTTTGATATGGCCTGAATATAATTTGGATAGTCTTAGTGCAAGGTGTCGAGTATTAATGACTGCTTACTCAAGCTGTGAAATAGAATCTAATTCTTCAGCAATAATAAGATTAGAAAGATTCTCCTCTACAAAAATTAATTGGTACACTCTCGCTAGTTTTTAAGTTCATTGCCAAGTTAAAGGGAGATAATGATTATGTTGATCATCTCGTGAAATCTAAATTATATTTGATTAAAATAGTTCAGAGTCAGTTTTTCATTGAAGAGAAAAATTTCCTAGAACAAAGATTTTTGGGTACCTAAGGCTAGACAGGCAGTTAAGACTGTCCTTGCTAGTTGTGTCATTTGTAAAAGGTACAATTCGTTGTCCTTTAGATATCCTAAGGTCACTAACCTACCTAAAAATAGAGTGAATCTTGTTAGACCCTTCTTATATACAGGTATAGATTTTACAGGTCACCTGTGGGTTGTTGATGGTAGTGTAGTTAAGAAAATGTATATTTTAATTTTTACTTGCTTTAATGTGAGAGCAATACATCTAGAACTATTGCCTGATATGTCTACTCACGCTGTTGTGTTGGCTTTCTTTAGGTTCTTTAATCAGTTCGGTGTGCCTTCACACATATATTCTGATAACGCCTTATCCTTTGTCGCTGGATGTGACTTAGTGAAAAAGGTATTTCTATCTGATGAATTCAGAGGAAATCTCGATACATGTAGTATCAAGCACCTTACTATACCTATTCTGCCTGGTTTGGTGCGATGTGGGAAAGATTAATGAAAACGGTTAAGAATTGTTTATTTAAAGTTATCGGACGTAATAGGTTGGACTATTTCCAACTATTAACTGTTGTCTGATATACAGAGGTCTGTCAGTGATAGACCTTTGACTTATCATTGCTCAGATGATTCCTGTTTGGAAGTTATTGCCCCTAGTGCATTCATTCGTTCTTTTCCTGGAAAAACTGTATTCTTGAATTTCGAAGAAGATCCCTTTTCGATTAGTCCCCCTAATAGATCGGATCTGATCGAAAGTTTGAAATATAGGGAATCACTTTTGCATAAGTTTAAACTGTTATGGTATGAACAGTATTTGTTGAGTTTAAGAGAATTATCTAATGATTAGTATCAAATTGATTTTGATAACAAAATTAAAGTAGATGATGTTGTTCTAATCAAAAGTTTTGTTAAGCCTAGACCGAATTGGAATCTGGGTAGGGTGGTGAAACTTACTCGTGGTTTCAATGGTTTAATTAGATCTGCCTTAGTCAAGAAAGGAGATAAGTTTCAAGAGCATTCGATAAAGCATTTATTTCCGATTGAATTGTCTATATCCCATTCGTTTCAAATAAAACCGAAGAAACATGGTAGTCATTTAATTTGTGAAACAGAGAATAAAGATATTGTTGAGACAAGTGAATCTCGGTCTAGACCGATTAGAACTCTGAAATCAGTTAAGGATAGGAATCCTGACTATCTTTGGTATTAATTGTTGTTACGCTTTTTTCTTTCTTTTTATTTGGGAGAGTGTCAGAAATTTAATTTCTGTATCTATCTTTCTATCTCTCTTACTTCTTTCCTCCTCTTCTTTTTTCCCCCTGCGTGCAGTGTAAGAACTGCTGCTGCTGTGTCACGTGGCGAAATCGTGTCTAACGATTGGTCGTATGTGATTTTCCCCGCTTGTTTTCGATTAGATTAGAGGAATCTAGTCGGAAAAAGGGGACTTGCTTAAAGACCCGGTCTGTTGCTCTGAAGGAAAGGTGTTCGCAGTGTGAAGACGAAAGTCGTCTTGTCTTGCGACGAGAAAAGGATTTGCTTGGAAAGTCTGCTGAAAAAGTGTGTTCGCAGTGTGAAGATGATAAGTCGCCTTGTCTTGCGACGGAAAGAAACTTGCTTGAAGAGTCTGTTCCAGTAATCAAGAGGATTATTGTTCAGCTACCAAGGACAAGTCAGTAAAGACTTGTCAAAAAAAAAAAAAAAAAAAAAAAAAAACGGTCAAAATAATTATTGTAAAGATGATTTTACAATAGAACATTCGCATTACCGGATTATCCACCATCTTGCTTTCCAAGGAGAGCAACTAAAAATATCTAAAAAGCCTTTCTGCCGGCTACTATAAAATACTAAAGTTTTTTTTTAGAACAGTAAGTCTAACTTTTTTTCCCCTCTTTCCGCTATCTCTCTACCTCTTTCACTCTCTCTGAACTGTTGTTGGAGTCCTTTTTAAGGGCTCGCCAAAGGGACGTTTTTGGCAGTTATTTTCAAGTTGTACCAGTGAACTTTAACATCAGACTATTTTTCCTTCCCCACCTCATTTTTTTCTTTTTTTTTTTGCTTTTCCCACAATAAATTTTATAGCTATTTCAAGTGTTTTTTTCCTTCTTCTCGCTTGTTATGGTTGTATAATTATGGTTTCAGGTCTCTGTTAGCTGTGTTACTCGGGATTCCCGTCATTGGACGTAATGACAACGCTTCCCAACCTTTTTAGCGTCAAATTTAGCTGTTACTAAGTTTCGACACCTTCAAAAGCTGGGCAACACTTCACATATCTCTCCCGAGTAAGACCCCCCATAGAGATGAACATGACTAAAGACTGTGTGTATGCTATCCCATGCAGCTGCAGAAAGAAATATAAAGGGGGAGACAGGCTGCCGCCCTTAAGGTGAGGCTTCAAGAACACCAGAAAGCTGTAACATGAGGGGGAAGTGAAAAATCAGGTGTGGAGAGAAAAGGGAGATCACCGCCCTCTGTGGGATCAGGCTGAGATCATAGACAAAGAACACCATTGGAATATTCATAAACTTAAGGAATCAGCACATATCCTAGGCCACAAAAATCTCCTGAGCCGTCCAAGCATAGAAATGAATACAATATGGGAACCAGTAAAAGGAGTGCCAGAGAAAAAGCAATAATAACAACAAAAATTGCAATATGAGCTCTGGTAAAAAAAATGGTTGCTGAAGACATTAGGTTTATAATACTCAGAAATTCATACACAGATGTCCTCAAGGACACATGGTATAGTGGATAAAGGCATTAGTTAGATCCAGTGACGGGACCCAAAGAGTTCAATACCCGGTTAAGGCAGTGAGGGGAATTAACAGGAGATAACTGATATCTATTAAACGTGGAGCTAGAACAGTTTACCCCCAGTGAAATAACCATTCCAACCACCTGAAGAAGGCCAGAGCGTACAACGGTTGAAACGTTGTAATAAATATGGCGACAAAGATGAGGACAATAGTCCGAATAATGTAAATGGGGTTAATCTTACTTTAAAAAATACAATAAAAAAATAACAGGACACTAATTACCAAAAATTTGCTCTGAATCATAAAATAAAACTAAGACATTAATCAGAAAAGCTTTTATGAATTAAAAAAATAAAAAATAAAATGTACCTGATTGCATTAAGAAAAAATTTTTTTCAATGAATTTTTCACAGGAACTGTTCTCATTTTCTTAAAATTTGAATTAGAAAATTTTAAATCTTAAATTTTTGTATTAATAAGAAATCACCTAACCAGTACAAATTAAGTAAAATCCATATTTACTAATCATAAATGGAAAAGCTACATTTTATCAACACCCAATATTATTAAAAAAAGAAAAAAAAAAAAAGAAAATTTTTTTGGCGGGGGGGAGGGGCTATAAAAGTTCCCATACACATTATATTCAAGTATTTTTTATAGATATGTCAATTGTAGAAAAAAAAACAAAAAAACTGTCAAGTTGTCAACACCTTAAATAACCTACCTCCATGTTAAAAAAAAAAAAAAAAAAAAAAAAAAAACTTTTTGCAAGTAATATTTGTTTCAAATCAGAAACATTTCAAGTCAGTTAACATGCTTGAAATAGTCTCAAAAGTATATTTTATTTTTGAAATATTTTTAATAAAAGTGTGGTGACAGATGGCTAAAATATCAGATTTCAAAACAAAAACTCCTAGTGAATTTAATTTAGTTTTGAAATACAGCAAAGTATTTTGCTTACAGGAAATATTAAAAGCCAAAGAATAATTCACACATTAAATGTCTCCCTATCAAGGGGGGTGTAATTCCTCAGAGATGTGGAATCACAGTCTTGATCCAACCCGACCCAGAGGGATTCTTCTTTCTGTGTTGACTCTGCATTTTGTACTTATTCTGAGAGTTCAACTAATCTCCAGCCTGTCTTGTGTGTATCCTTTGGTAGAAATAGTGAAAGTGTCTGCTAACTGTTTGGTGGACACTGGTAGTGGGTGGGCCTATCTGTCCAGTGAAGTTTTGAGACCTTAAGGCTTGATTGTGAATTCAAGTTATCAATACTCCTTGGAGACTGAGATACTCCTGGAAATCAATGTTAGTTCCAATTGTTCACTAACACTCCCAGTGTTAGTGGGTAATAAATAACATTGATTTGTCATGTTCATTGATGAACTGGACTCCCTTTTGGACAAATTTTGGTGTAATAACTGTCCCCTTGCAGGCAGGTTCAACAGAGGCACCAATTTTATTCCAATTAATGGCATCATTGGGCTAAACAATTCAGCACCTAGGACCCCTTTAGGGTGTTTTCGGTCTCAAAGGAGCTTGCCCTGTTTGGAGAGGTGACAAGATTTCAATCACCTGGATCTTCTAAGGATGAGAACTGGGAGTGCCTTGCGTTTGATTCCATGTTGGCATCCATGGCTGAAGTTAAAACCTTGCAACTGTGTTTTGTGCTGGAGTCTAGGAGTATATGAAGATTAGAGATGGGTGGTTTAACCAAAAAAAAAAAAAAAAAAAAAAAAAAACATTTTTCGGTTTCATTTTCATGCTGTGAAACTGCATCAAAATTTTTTACAAAATCAAATTTGTTTTTTTTTTTTAAGTGCTATCACTACTGAGTGACCATATCCAAAGAAACACTATCGAAAAAGACTTTCAGATGTTAATATAATTAAATTTTATCAACATTTATACCATTGTAAGAGAAAAGGATTAAACAAAAATATGTTAAAATCATGTAATTGACTAGTTTTAAGAAATAAATGTGAAATCTATTTGTTTGCAAAAGAAATGAAGAAAAAGGAAATACGACATATGAAACTTGCAAAAGAATGTTTTCAAACAGAAAAAAAAAGAAAATATGACTGTCTGAAATCTATTTGTTTCAGTTATATAAAAAAAAAAAAAAAAAAAAAAAAAAATTAGAAGTAAAATTAAGTTAACGACAAAATAGCCAATAAAAAAAAAAATTTTAAAAAAGTTGCCAGTTTCATCTTAATGTTAAATTTTATGAAGTTGGATTATTTGTAAGGGTTTTCTAGTAAGCCAGTACATCAATCACAAAATAAAGTTGTTGTAAACAAGAACAGTTTTTTTTATAAAGAAATTTGTTTTTTTATCTAAAGTATGTACCTAAATTAGGTAATAAGAATAGTTAAAATAGTTCTTAATTTCACTTTTAAAATATGTAAATATTTCCAGATATGCAACTCTAGTGTAGTAAAAATATCGTTTTATTTTACGTTTCTATCTAGCGAATACACTTAAAATTAGATATTAAAAAAATTAAGTAAATTTTAATCTCTGTTTTAAAATGTGTATGTTTTCAAAATCATTTTTTTTTTTTTTAGCCACTAGTGTTAGGTGGGTGTTCTGCCTATAAAATTCTTCTAAACAAGGAAAATTAATTCATTTTATTTTTACAAATATCTTTATGGTTTTATCTAGTGAATACACTTAAGATTATATATTAAAATGATTAAAAGTTTTTAATTTCAGTTTTAAAATGTGTATCTAAAAATGAACAGGTGATATGGGCAGATTTGGAAATATATACATTCTAAAAATGAAATTAAAAGCTTTTAATTATCTTTAATATTTAATTTTAGGTGTATTTGCTAGATAAAAACAAATCAGTTTAAGGAAAAAAATAATTCCTTGATTAGAAGAAATTTATTTGCAAACCCCAATAACAGTTGACTGGCATACCAGAAAAGAATTGCTGTATTTTTAATTATTTTAAACATGAGGGGTTTCATTTTTTGGCTTTTTAAAATTTTTTAAATTATCAGCATTTCTGGATATAAACGAGAGAATTCTTTGGTTCTAAATAAAATAATTAATCACTTGAAAACAAGTGTTACACAATAGTTTCAATAATTTGAAAATTCTTTTTTTACCCACACATTTATTACTATCAGTTGCTCTTTTCTTTTGCTTACTTTATAATTTTTGAAGGAATTCACTTTCACAGGTCAGAGAAGAAATGAACATCTTCCTGGTTGTAGTTTAAGGTGTCTTCTAATTGAGTGTGCAATTTCAAGAATATTGATAAAGATTGGTCACTTTGATTTTGTGAAACAAAATAGCGTGTATAAATTTAGTCCTAAAAAAAAAAAAAAAAAAAAAAAAAAAAAATAAAAAATAAAAAATAAATAAATAATCATATTTTGCATTTTCAGCTGTTCGAAGCAAAATATCATTTTAACTTGCTGTAAAAAATAATACAATGAATAAAAGCACATACAAATTACATACTTAGAAAGATTATTTTATTTTCTTTCCAGCCATTTTTAAGATTGGACCAGAAATACATGAGAAGTTGAACAGACTAAGTTGCAAATTTATCAATCTTAAATGAAATTGGATATCGACTGGAAATGCTATCATTACACAAAAAATTAATGGCTTCCTTAGAAAGCAAAAATACTAAATTAAAAAGTGAAAAACCAAATCGAAAACCACAGTATCAAGGTAAAAAAAAAAAACAAAAAAACAAAACAGAAACCAATACCTAAATATAAATTGCCAAACTGACCTAATGAAGATCCTCTAAGTAATTTCTTAACCTGACAGTAATGTACAAAGTGGTTTAGAAAGAATGTTCAGCATGAAGTCACTGGGGATTAAGGAACAAGTGTTGTTTAACTATGATGAGCAGATCGTTGTGCACTTTAGACAATCTATCACATTAAAGGACAATAAGTATTACATTCAACTACCTTGTCAGTAATTCCATGTCAATTCACCAGGGCATTACACCCACAGACTCTGAATTACTTGAAATTTGGCACAAATGTTCCCCTTCATGAGTTAGGAAAGTGTGCCAAATTATTTTGTGCGAGACTTTACCGTTCCAATTTTAAGGGGGGTGTATAATTTTCCTATTTTGCCTCTAAATTAAGGCTGCACAATGTCGACGAATTTCAGCGTTTTTTTTTTAAATTAATGAAAAATACTCCCATGCCTTCAATATTTCTGAAATTTGGTATTTAGGGCAAATAAAAAGTGTAGAATCAAATATTTAACTAGTTTAAGCCTACGCTTGATAGAAAATTTTATTTTACTCACCCAAATACATGACGTCAAAATCAACTTTTCACCTATGTAGTTTATGGTCAGTCTATCGAAAATACTTCCTCTTCAATTTTCATAATATTTTTTGCCTAACATCTACAATGCCTGCTCAAGTTCACCAAAAAAATTTGTGAGGGTTTTATGTCTACTTAAGATATGACTGCCAAGTTTAGAGCTTTTTCCTACGTATGTGCAGGATTTCTGAGAAAGATTATAATTAAAGACCTAATGCTCCATGACCTCTAAAATGTTGATAGTGTGCTAAGTAACTTCTTAAACTATTCAATAAGATTGTTTTTATTAATTTAAAAAAAAAAAATTATTTAAATATATTTTACCAATATTACTTTTTGTACAGATAGATTGTCTTTAAAAAGCGGTAAACATTGCCTCATGTATGATAATCAACAGTGCATAGAAAATTTGTAAATGGCACTTAACAAATGAAGTTAAAAGAAATCCTGTGTTTCTTTTAATTTTATTTTGGTTAATTATTTTCATGAAACAAAAAAAAAAATTTGATTTTTTTCATCCACAAAAAAGTCATAAGATAAATGTGAATCTTTAAAAAATAATATTTGTAGTTGGCACTTAACATTTATATAGTTGAAGGAAAAGCTTTCATTACTTTCTTAAATTTTTTTTTTTTTTTTTTTTTAAATAATTTTTCAAAATTATTTTCATGAAACAAATTATTTGATTCTGTTTTAATCAGAAGAAAGTCATAATAAAAATGAATATAAAAGAGTTTTTAAAAGATTACATTTTAAACTACACTATGCACTGTCTGGTCCTGAAACATCTGTCACTTACCATCCAGTATCCAAGGAAAAAGATTGTATTTTTCTAATTACTTGGATTTTTTACTTGCACACTGAATTTGAAGTACAGTGGTTTCTTTTTTCAGTTAAAGATGAATTGTTCTATTTATACTGAGCTAACAGTTGAAACATGTCATGGTTTATTCAATGATAAACAGGTTGGATTGATTTCAGTTGATCAGTTGGATGTAAAGCTTATTGCCTATAGAACAGGACTTGATGAGGATAAAATACAGACTGTTACCATCACAAACAGACCTTGTTGACTAACTATGAATGGCTTGAAAAGAGATGTTGTAATCCATTTAAAACTCATAAAAAGCAAATCAAAGCTGGTTTGAAACCAATTTCATTGGAGATGGCAGACAAGGCAAAGGCTAAGTAGGTATTAATCCCAGGCAAGAAACTCTGCCCTAATCGTCGAATACAAATCCACAAACTACTTCCCAATGAAGAACCAAGACATGTATCGGATGAGGAAATGAAAGAGCTTGATACAAGTACTTCTGCAGAAACAGAGAAGAGAAATATCAATGAATGTTTCTCTGCTATTGGAATTTCTCCACTGAAAACAAAAGCTTCATTACTCTGGAAAAGCTACTTTAGGTAAGAGAAAATTTTTTTCTGCAATGCAATGTGTAAAGTAGCCAAGTCATTAAATGTCAACTATGAGCTGTCGAATGATGAGGCTTTAAAAATCAAAAAGGAGAATTTAGATAAAGCTAAGTGCTTTGATAAAATGATAAAGCTTCTTGTAGCAAAAGTGAAGACAGTGGAATCAATTAAAATCAAATACAGATCTTGACACTTGCCCCTACTGACTGGTCACACAAAAAAGTCATGGATGTGTTTAGTGTTTCAGAACACATTTTACGCAAGGCTTGCAAATTGTGTTTGGAAAGAGGTATTTTAGCTGTGCCAGAACCAAAAAGGGGCAAGTCTTTGCCTGCTGATATTGCACAGTCAGTGGAAGCATTTTACCAAGATGAATATACTCGACTGATGCCAGACAGGAAAGACTATGTTAGTATTAAATGTAATATTCATTAGCAGAAAAGCTCTTCAGAGCATTCAAGGAACAGAACCCAACAGTACCTTTGGGATTTTCAAAATTTTGTAGTCATACGGCCGAAATGGTGTGCCCTTGCTGGTAGTGCAGGTACACATGTATGTGTATGCACTATCCACCAAAATTTGAATTACTGGAACCACTAAATATATCATACAAAGATCTTTGGAAATATATTGTCTGTAATACCAGTAGCAGAGAGTGTATGATTCATAGGTGCCCAAATTGTCCTAAATCATCAGGGCAGCTTGAATAATTTCTTTATGACACCATGGAAGGATATATTGATAATGCTGAATCAATAGAGTTCTTCCAATGGACAACAACTGACTGATCGACTTTGACAACACAAAAGGAATCCTGTCAAGCTTACATTGATTTAGTTGTTTTGCAACTGAATAAATTAGCACCCCATTCTTACTTGGCTAAATCACAATCAAGGTACTTAAAGCAAAGAGGAGATTAGTGATAGTGAAATTTTGTTCCTGGGAGATTTTGTCAAGAACTACAAATTTATAGTTCAAGATAAGATCCAGAGTTATCATTGGAATACTTCACAATGTACTTTACATCCAGTGGTACTCTACTTTAAGCTTGAAAATGCAATGCAAAGTGAATGTTTCTGCATTATGTCGAGTGACAACTCACATGATGTAGCATTTGTTTATATGGTACAGAAAAAAATTGAGGTAATCAAAGCTACCTTGCCAAACATAAAAAATATTGAGTATTTTACTTATGGCTGTGCAGCACAATACAAGAATTATAAGAACTTTGCCAATTTGTGAAACCATCAGAAAGATTTGGGGCTCAATACAAAATGGAATTTCTTTGCAACAAGTCATGGTAAACAATGGTGTGATGGCATAGGTGGGACAGTGAAAAGAACAGTGTAAAAAGAAAGTCTCCGAAGACCAACTACCAAACAAATCCTTTCCACAGAATCTATGTTTGAATATTGTAAATCTGCAATTGAAGGTATCGAATTCATTCTGGTTGAAAAGGAAGAAGTTGAGGAGTCTCACTATGAGATTCAAAACTGCATCCACAGTTCCAGGAACAAGAAGTCTTCATCAATTTATTCAAATAGCTATGAAACAATGTAGTGAAGATGAAAACTATGACCTAATATCTGACTTTTCTATTGGGGCTGAAGAAAAACCAGTAAATTCTTTTGTTTCAGGATATGTTTGTTGCAAGTACAACAATAAAATTTGGATTGGCATGGTCCTGGAAATTGATATGGAGAATAAGGACTTGCTGATTAAGTTCATGCACCCAGCTCTTCCATCACATACATTTTACTGGAAAGATTTTAAGGATATGTTTTGTACTATTAATAAATATGCTCCCAATGTGGCCAGTTTACCCACTTCGCGTGCAGAGCTAGAGGTCCGTTTCAGACATACAGGAATTGACTACAATGGGCACCTTTTGAGTAGGGAGGTGAAAATGTATTTGCTCATTTTCAATTGCCTTAGCATCAGAGCTGTATACATTGAGGTGGTGCCAGATTTGAGTGTGCTGTCCTTCCTTCAAGCTTTGTTGCATTTCACCATCTTGTATGGTATACTGGTTGCCATCTACAGCAATGATGCTAAGACCTTCCTGGGTGTTGGTCAGCTGTTCAGGAAGTTATTGTTGTGCCACGATTTCCAACAGAAGTTTTGCCCTTGCCAAATTAAGTTCCGGCCTATGCAGATGAGGAACTGGTGTCGAGAAAAGTTTAGGGCTCAGTGGTACAACAAGTACCTTTGAGCCTCAGGGACACTCTAGCATGACATTCCATAACAGGCTGAATGTTGGGGATGTGGTGCTGATCAAAAGCCCTCTTAAACTCAGACCTTTTTGGGTTCTAGGAATGGTTGTAGAGCTGATCAGCAGAAGAGATAGTGTTGTCAGGACAGCCAGGGTTAAAGACGATGGGATGGTGCAGGCAGACTCTTTGAAGCACCTATTTCTGCTCATGTTGTCCCTGTTAGCAAATGAAAATGAAGTGATGCCCTTGCTATCCTCTGCTGGTGCAGCTGCTGTCTCTTCTCATCCATAACCTTCTGATGAAGTTTTGGAAGTTTGGCTCTGTCCAATATGTAACGCCTTACAGGGCAATCAAGATATCCTTTGTGGTGCTGGGTGTGACACTTCAGATGTGTCGGAGTTAAGTACACCCCCTCCTCCCCAAGGGGGAAAAAAAAATGGCACATTTATTTATATATATATATAGCCTGACGATTGCACTAGCATGAAACAGACTGTCGCCTCTAAGTGCTGACTTCCATGTCCACTTTCATATTTACACAAGCTCTATCTGATATTGAGCACTTTATCCCATAAATATAGCAAACTTTAAGACTATATTTCTTCATATTTTATATACTATATATATACTATATATATATATATATATATATACTATATATATAATATATATATATATATATATATATACTATATATATAATATATATATATACTATATATATAATATATATATATATATATACTATATATATAATATATATATAATATATATATATATATATATAATATATATATACTATATATATAATATATATAATATATATATATATATATATATAATATATATATATATATATATAATATATATAATATATATATATACTATATATATAATATATATATATATATATATACTATATATATAATATAATATATATATATATACTATATATATAATATATATAATATATATATATATACTATATATATAATATATATAATATATATATATACTATATATATAATATATATAATATATATATATACTATATATATATATATACTATATATATATATATATATATATATATATATATATATATATATACTATATATATATATATACTATATATATATATATACTATATATATATATATATATATATACTATATATATATATATACTATATATATATATATATACTATATATATATATATATATATATACTATATATATATATACTATATATATATATATATATATATATATATATATATATATATATATACTATATATATATACTATATATATATATATATATATACTATATATATATATACTATATATATATATATATATATATATATACTATATATATATATATATATATATATATATATACTATATATATATATATATATATATATATATATATATATATATATACTATATATATATATATATATATATATATATATATATATATATATATATATACTATATATATATATATATATATATATATATATATATATATATATATATATATATATACTATATATATATATATATATATATATATATATATATATACTATATATATATATATATATATATACTATATATATATATATATATATATATATACTATATATATATATATATATACTATATATATATATATATATATATACTATATATATATATATATATATATATATATATATATATATATACTATATATATATATATACTATATATATATATATATATATATACTATATATATATATATATATATATATATATATATACTATATATATATACTATATATATATATATATATACTATATATATACTATATATATATACTATATATATACTATATATATATATACTATATATATATATATACTATATATATATATACTATATATATATATATATACTATATATATATA